>VXAA01000086.1:330373-342428 GCA_013399115.1 Anseranas semipalmata | reverse complement strand
AAAAAAAAATCGACTACATTTTTACTTCTCAACTTGGATTTTTTTCAGGCACAAGCTTGTTAACAGGCTCTGTTCCATTCAGATGAAGTGTGAAGGTCCCACAAACCTCAAAAACCAACAAACCACAAAAGCTTGAAATACTAGCATTTAAAGCTAGACGATGAAACACTAAATTTGGCATCTTTATTATACAGCATACATATTTCCAAAAGCATATTTTTCCTCCTCAGTGGTACAAGTATAAAAATGTTAAAGACGATCATTTAAAACTATTCTGTAGAATGTGGATATTACAACTGCTTTCCTGCTGTAATGGTAGTCACATTTCTCTGTTAGCAAAGGTAGAATGACAGTCACCTAGAGTTGGGATTTGGTACTGCATTACTGTGGAAGACAATGCAGTCAGATGCCGAGAGTAAGGGCTCAGTTCTTCTTCAGTTCTTTCCTCCCATCCATTGATTTTCATGAATAATACGCTGAGGAAAGAAAGTTTGAAATCCAGGCATCTACACCATCTCAAGTTTATTGCTATTTTCCTAGGAAGTGAAGCAAGGACAGCTTGCCTGTCTCATGTTGCATCACAATTAGAATAATAGCTCTGCATTTCTTTTTTGGTGACAAAGATTCATTTTAACATTAAATTTAATGTTAAAGGACTAGAGGAATGATGTGTTTATTTGTATCATGCTATCATTATATGAAAACCTGACCTTAGAATAAATGCATAATAATAGTACCAAGTGAATAAGATGACATTTACTTATTTTTTGGACCACTTTAATTTCTGCATTAGTGACTAAATCCAAGCAGCGTACAGTATGAATCAAGATATGATTCATTCTGCCATGAATTAATATGCATTAACTTAATGAAAAAATCCAAAGGTTATTTAAAAATCCCACCAGGGTGCGCATGTTCCAGGGATAAAATGAATCAGACTACATAAAATTTCAAGACGGTCTCAATCCTGCAACACAATCATTTTCAGCTCTTCATGACTTTGGTTTAGACAGGAGAGCTGAGTGCCTGCTAATACTTCACACGGCTATACCACACTGGCTGTGAGGAAACAGCAGTTCTAACCAGGAAGGAAGCCAGGATGTCTCTGCCTGCTCCCCTCAATGTTTGATCCAGATCAGTAGTGTAGCACAGCTTGTCCAGATCCCTGTACACAGAGTGATGCTGGCTACTGTGTCCAGCCAATGGCCAGCCCATGACCCACATTTCTGTCCCTTGCGCCTGCGTTCCCCTGTTCATACAGTCCTTCTACACTCTCAGTAGCCTACCACTACCCCAGTCTCACCAAGAGCAATGCAAATGCTCCTCAAATCTTTTTGTATAGCATCATCTTCACAGTTTAACATTGTAACTAGCTCAGCAGGAGGTGGCATCATTTCAGATACCAATGCTAGGGAAAAGACCACAATGCAACCAGTGTTGAACTTGCCAACTACCCAGCACTGACAGCCCTCACCAATCTCAGTATAAACCACAGAATCATTTCCTGTTGTCATTAATGAAGCATCTGGAAGTTACCTCCGAAACGTGAAAAAATAATGCAAAAGGCTACTCTTTTCTGTACAGTTCTGAGTGAAGTGGACTCATATCCTTAGTCCCTAATTAACCTACAGAATCAGTTTTTTTTTGCACTGTTTCACTTCATTATACATTCAGTATCATGATAGAAATGGTTCAGACACGCAGTCCTTATCACTATAGCTTTTTAAATACACTTTATTTATACACTTATACATCCAAGCCTTTAAGATATTTTCTGCTGAAATGCAGACCAGTAACAAGATGAAGAGTCAAGCGCCTGCAAGACCATGTGTAGTAGTGACAGAATACTTGAAAAAAGAAAAAAGTTGCTAAAATTCCTGAAAAGATCAAGCCAACACTACGACTGATTCTTTCAGCCTCTTCTGTTCTGTACATGACTGTCTGATAAGTAGAGCAGAGCTCTTGATTCAGTTTATTAGACAATCACTGATACTACCAAGTAACAGGAGAGTTACTCCAGGGATGAAAGGTGCATTGAGAAGAGGCTCACCAGAACATTCAGTCATGCCTTTCCCAACAGACTAAGCACACTACTGCTTTGCTCGGGATGGAAGTATCACACATTTTCAGAAATAAAGACAAAGTGAAGATATGTCCCAAATAGCTACTTTCCCTCCTCCTTCCCTCATGCTATAAATTACAAATTTATTCCAAGTTTTGTTGGATTTATCAGTGCATGCCCTCTGCAGTATGCCTATCATTATGAATGGCAAAGACTTGTGTAATGGCATTGTAATAGTCATTCACAGAAGTGTGCTGTGATGCATTTAAAAATCACACAGGCTAAGTCAGGCTAAGCAAGTAGCCTGATTTTAAAACTGCTGAACAGACAAGCAACTCCCACTCTTTGGTGGAGATGTTGAGTGCTCAACACTTGAGCACTCCATAATCTCTGCTCCTAGTTTGCCTTCTGAAAATCTTGGCTTTATACAAATGTATATTCAATATTAGTCCCTGCCACGGGAGTAAAATAAACAATTTTTTGTGGTACTCTGAATTACCCTAGTGTAGTGCTGATTATGAAGCTTTGGCTTGAAATGTGATTGCAGGTACAATGGGCAAGGAGTCATGCACTCAGTTGCAAAAACCTGTATTACAGACCTGTATTCTGCCCACGTTCCCCTGAGTTAATAAGGTAGCCTTTAGAACACTTGCAGTATAACCCCATTTCACTAGAAGTCTTGAAATCTGGACTGCATCTCTGAGTCTTAAGCAGTAGTTGTTAGCGGTGGGTGTTTTTTTTTTTTTTGCATTTGTTTTCTATTGTTTTTATTTTACATTTTTGCACTGTAACTCTAGCCCCTCATAGATTAACATTTTGTTGCCTATTTTAGAATGAGTCCTGTGCCTCCCAGCTGTGAAATAGCTTCAAGCAGAAGTAGCAAACATCAGAGACAAAAAAGTAACTGCACTTGACATAAAGCCCCCAAACTATATTTTACAGTCTCACAGGCAATGCATTGCTGCAATTTTTTTCTCTAGAATGAGTTGCAATTAAAGAGGTACATTTTCCTGTTATCCAGAATATCATAAGCTCAAGTATTTTAGTTTTTGTCCTCACCCTTCCAGTACTTGTTAGACTGAATATACAAATACCTAAATATTATATGTGCCTATCTAATTTCCTTTTCTTATTTCCCAAGGAAAACTTCTGAAAAATGAGCAAAAGATGACATGCACCTGTTCAATTCCTGGTTCAGACAAGCATATGAACTCCATTTTTATGAACTTTTGTTCAATAAAAATCAGTAGTATTGTCCTTGAATTAAACAAGGGTGAGAAAAGCCAGAATACCTGTACTGTTGTGTTCTCTCCATCAACCTGATACAGAGCTAAAACAGATTTTAAAGTAGGTGGAGTAAGAGAATTGATCATTTTTCAGTAAACATCTAAATCACTGCAACTGTGTTCTGAATCTTAAAACAATCACCTCAATCACAGCACACGCCACAATTATTTTACACAATTCCTTCCATCAGCTATTAAAAAATGACCAAGTGAACACTCGACACAAAAGGCTAATTTAAGACTCCTTTTTCAATAAAAAGTCCTGCTGATTGATTGCAAAATAATCTTAAAAGATTTTACAATTTACATATGATTCGGCATTGACAAAGTAGATTAGTGTTTAACTATTAGAAGTATCCCAGGTGGCAAAAAATTACTAACAAGAAAAGCAAGCAGGAGGGTTTGACAAAACATTCAAGTTTCAATGTATTTGTAAGTTTTGCCATTAACAGATTTTGGTATGCACCAGGCATCACAAATTCTAAGGACAGTCAGGCCAGATTTGAGAAGCTTACTACAGTTTGAGGCAACATTTCAGTGCTGCAAGCAGGTATTTCTGCAGCTTCGTGCTTATATTTGTTATACTTCAATGATCTTTGGATTCCGAGGGGCTAGTATACTCAAAGAAAAAAAATTCAATTTGCTTTGTAGCATCTTTCTCATCAGTTTGCACTATAGATATTAAAAACAAAAGAAGGCATCTAGACCTTCTCCACACGAGTGTCTGACCAATTATGCCTAGAAAAAAATGCTATAATCTTTTAAACTAAATAAATATTATGGTATAATGATAAATATGAAACTAGTAAAATAATACCTTTTTTTCCTCCTCTGGAGTCATTTTGAAAAATTCACTAAAAAAACAAGATACAGCTACTCTATGGAACATTTGAAAGACTGCAAAGAAGAAATGCTGACATTAGTAATTCAAAGTAGTTTCATTGTTCACTGAAATTTGCTCTCCTTTTGGGTTGCTTTACAGAGACTTGGACAAGATGAAAGAAAAAGGACTATTTCAGGACCACTACAGCTAGGACCAGCTGGGACCTTTTCATTTGGATTTCTCAGCGTACTCTCAGTAAATTCAAAAGGTGAGAGAAAAGGCCTAAGGTGCAATACACAAGTTTATTCCTGGATTTGTTATAAGCTATTTATTATTACCATATTTAAGAAAAAAGTCAAAATAGTATAATGTAGCAAACTGATCTGACAGATCTATTGATGTCCAAGGTAAAGTTGAGGAAAAGGGGACAATAAGCGATATGCTGACCATACTTAAAGCACTCTGGTTAAAGCATGTGCAAACAGAGGGCTCTTGTCCTCCTGCTCCACCTTACTCCCACAGTGAAGACCTAAATCCCATCCCATTATCCTTCCCCATCCTCCCCAACTTCCCCCCCCAAATCACCTGCTGAAGAAAAATGCCATTGTTTTAAAGCAGTTCTTCATAACTTTAATAAACTATGGAACCTCTAAAAGGCACAAGAATGAAGGTAGCTGTCTAGTGCCTATCCCCTCCTTTCCCCACTGTCCTTGACAACAGAAGGGGTAGCAGCCAACAACGCTGCAAGTCAGAGAAGCACTGCTCTTCCTGCGCTGTATGGTCTGCCAAAACATGGAGTGGCATTTCCCCTCTTGTGTTTTTAAGATTAGAGCTAGATGAACTCTTTAAAGGCAGCCAGCTTGCCTGCCTGAAACTTACTTGATCAGTAGCATCCTTTTGCATATGACCAACTGACATTTGTAGGTATGCACTGAAAGTACTCTATCAGTATCAAGTAGATAGGTCCCTTACATATAATTTCCAGAAAGTGAGCCATATTTAGCTGCAGTTTACAATTAGGTGTTGTAAACACCATGCTTTGCTATCTGCCGCTAAAAACCACCCACTCTGGGGATTAGGCAGAGTCTCTGCTGCCCTCTCACTCTAGCTTCCACTACAGGGAATAGCTTGATGCCTCATCCCACAGAAGCTCTTCCTGTCAAGGCTATTGCAAAGAGCTGACTGCCCCTCCAACCTGACCCTGCCAGCTCCACATTTAGTTTGACATTGGGGTCAGTTTTCCCACAAAGGATCTTCCTTAGAAATACATATGTATGCATATAGAAGTGAGGAAGAAAAAAAAAGTCAGAGTCCTGAGCAACATCTCTGTTATAATAAAAACTTGAAAACAAAATCAAGACCTAAAAATGGAAGTGTGAGCAAATATAAAAGTCAGAAAGACTTTGACTGTACAGCTCAGAGTAAACCATTTCATTGTAAAGACATTTTTGTTTAATAGAACTAGATTTTCACATTATTCACAATTGAAAAGCCTAGAAGGAATAGAAAGGACACCATTGACTGTTAAAATACATATGTCTGCGCAATGCAAAGGAATGGAGATGATATGGAGGGAGAAAAAATCCCTGTATTAGTAAGTCACACCATAGGTATAAAAGATACCTGTGAAGTGTGAGGTACACTGCATATTTGTAGTCATAGGCTCTTATTTTATAGCCAGCTTCGGAAGGAAAAAGAACAGGAGCATGCAGCTGAACTCATGAAATGGCAGACAGATAGCATAGGTAGTAAGTACAAGGTTTGACTCAAAAATAATTAAGGTAGAAACAATAAAAAAAGCAACTGAAAACTATTTATTTTTATTTGAAGAAACACTAGGGGGCATAGCAGAAGTAGTCTTCATCCTGCATAACCCAGAATCTGGGATTGTTTCACAATATTGTTGATACAACATAAATGGACTTTTTCTAGGGCTTGTGAACTTTCTAAAGAAAATTCCAGATGTCTCTCGAAAGAAATTTTTGTGTTTCCTGACTGATCATATGATTAACATTTTTTTTTTTTTTAAACCCCAAAACAGTAATTTGCCAATACTACTGTAACACTAACAGGTTCAGCTTACATCTGGTTAGGCTACCACTTACTTGTGTGGCTACTCAGTCCGACTGGTACATTTGAGAGCAGAGTAAAAACAAAGGTTGAAATTCTTGACTTCAGTTATGCTCCTAAAGGCAACAACAGAAGTTATGCTCCTGTTTAAGCATTACCCTGAACAGTCAGTCTTGGATTTTCTCCTCAATTTCTTTGCACTATCATCGTAAAAGAGAATGTTTCATGCCATTATTCCACTTTCAGAAGTTCTGCTTCCAGACAAATCACCCCTACAGGCCTTACTGCAAATACAACACTTCATTATTCTGCAGTTTCATCAATATCCATGGATGACCAGACATTGTTTGGTTTCATTTGCATTGCAAGCAGTTGATCAGATACTTTCATTTATTGAGTTACTAAGTTACTAATTCTATTGCATTACTAAGTATGAGATACCATAACTAATTCTTTATTAAACACCTTACAATTTTCACATTTTTAGAGTATTTCTCCTGTACTGTACATCTAAAACATAGCTGGCTGCTGAAATCTGCTTCAAGAACAGGACTGTGAAGACCTTATTAAACTCAAGTTTAGTATGGCTGCATTGCAACCTTCTCTAAAATACTTTGCTCATAGTTGTTTACAAGATTACCAAAGGAATCACCATCCTAGCAATTCTTGTCATCTTCCTGTTAAAATACCAGTAAAATCAGAAGTTTTGGATTAGCTAACAAACCATATTTTGATTGAGCCACAACATCCTTGTTGTAGACATTAGCTGTCTGTTTTCTGTTACCTGAAACTATCACTAGACTAACTTACCCTCACCATATTTCCACTCTTTTTTAAAGAAAGGCCAAAAATATCGTTATATGTTCCATGAATGCATATTAAAGTAATATAAATATTTATTTTCTCCTGGGACTGTCCCTCTCCATACTTAAGGCACATTTTAGATACCTGCTACTCTAACAGAATGACTTTCCTGGCTACGAAAGTAAAGCTACTCTGTTCACCTGCATAGGAAATATCTTCATATTTTTCCCTTCCAAAACTGCTTCAGCTCATGTTCCTAATGACAGAATATCATTCCTTACCAGGTGGCAAGGAAGTGCCAGGAAGTTGCGTGCAACCAGCATGGAAAGGGATCTAATGAGAAGGGGCGCAGTGCAGCATACGCAGTACTGAGGAGAGGTTAGTCACTTCCATTGTCTCTGGTACTCATCAGTTCATTGATTCATTTGAATGAGCAGCACAAAAATTATGTAATGAAGACATAGGAAGAGCATGAAATGTTCCAGACTAAACTTGTTCAAAAATTGAATGTTAGGCAAAAAAATTAATATAACAAACCACTTTGTAACAACTGTGGTGCATGGATGACTGCAACAGCTGGATCCCACTGCGGTTTGCAGTGGGCTGCCATCCTCATGTTTAGATTTTTGTATAATAAAAAGACAATTAAATGAAGCCACTGTCAGGGATGTATCCCTCCAACTCGGAGTAAGAGTGGAACCAGCCACCAGAATTATGCAGACTATCTTTGATAATAAATGTTCAGTTTGAAAACCATTCAAACTGACACTGCTCTATTCACTAAGGCCTTCCCCTACAACTCCACCCTGGTGTTCTCCTACAAATACTTTACTAATGATATTGCCTCCCAACCACACACAACAGTAATTAAGTAAATGAAGTTAGAAGGCTGTTTAAGAGAGCAGGGAAAAGGGGAAGAACCCCCTGCATCCCTTGCACAGCATTAGTCCCATCTGATTAGGGTTCCTGTGAATCCTACAGCACTTTGCCTGAGGCTTGCATATTCTGTGTTTACATCCTTCTTTGCATGCAGCTGAGATTTTGCCTGAAGATGACCATCTCCATCAGGATAAATTTAATCCTCACCACGCATAGTACCTCTTGTTTTAAAGTATTTTTAGCAAATGTTATTTACCCTGATAGCCCGCAAGATCAGTATATCCATACACTTTTGTATGCAAACAAGCCCAGGCACATACACAGCCAAAGGTACACAACAAGAGAAAAACGAAGCCAGCGGAAGACGGTGAGTGCCCTGTCCCTGCTCCTGACCAAGGAAATGCAACCCTAGGCAGATCTTCTGAAAATCCCACTTCCACCACCTCCTCTTTTTGCAGGTTGTCCCATTCCCTCTCTCACTCTGAGTCCAAGAGAATTACAAACTCACATAGCTCTAGGATCATTGAGATTAAAAGTATCATATCAATACTGTGAAACTTACATATGTTCAGGATCTCTTCAGAAACATTCTTACCTTCTCATTTAGAAACCAAACAAACAGAAATAAGTGAGGCAACTTTGATTAAAAGCATCAATCACCCCCTAACTAAGAGGATATCCCTAAAAATGCCATTGGGGAAGTTACACAAATACCAGCTAGTAAAGCAAAATTGTTGGTGTTCTTTTTAGCTTCTGTTTTTCATATTTCATTAAGAAAAAAAACCACTAGTATTCCATGAATGCTATAGCCAAAAAGGAGGAACACAGCTTGCAGCGATCTGTTAATTTTGACATTGAGGTAAGCTTACCTCAAACTAGAAAAGAAAGGCCAGCACACACAAGACAGCAATACACAAGTTATATAACCATTACCCCATCCCCAAAATGATTACCCCCTCCCCACAACAGTTGTAAACAAAACTATGAAACACTGGTGAACAACATGAAGCACACCATTGCTTTACACTACTCCCTTTCACAAAATAATGACTCAAAAAGCATTCAAATCAATCCTTGTTTACATTCACAAATTGCTAATGTGCTATAGAGACTTCTCAGCGACCAAAATCTCTTGTAAGCACAAACCTGAAACAAGTCAGTGATGGTAACACTTTAGATTAAGTGTCTTAAATATCCTTAGCTATGCATTTAATTTAGATGTAACAAGACAGTGTGTATTACATATAAAAGAAATGCTAAAGAAAATACACCATTCATAGTTTATCCCCATCCAGCCAGCTCATTTGTCATCTTCAATGTAAAGGGAATAAGGCAGGGTTTGCCCTGTGCTTCTTTGGGAACAAAAGGATACCAAATTCATGCATGTTTCAGTTTAACCTACTTTCAGTTGAGTGACCCAGCACCTGAGAGTGACCAAAGAGAATGCATCACATTTTTGGTTTGATCAGATACCAAAAGCATCATTTGAAACAAGGACCTAACATTTACAAGCTCAATGAAATGTTTTTATAGCATAAGGGTTAAAGCCTGAGGCTGTTTGGTAAGTGGAAGATCTGACAGTTAGGCATAGTATACTAGTCCGGAGTTTTCAATGAATGAGTTTCCAAAATACTTTTTTTTTTTTTTTTTTTTAAAGATTAAAACTATAAATTGCCTACTGTGGTAATCATCTCTCTTCATTGCTAAGATACATCAGCAGTACTTTCACCAAAAATGTGATGGAGCTAGCTCCCTCCTGGCAGGGTGTAGGTTCTCTAGCCACTGAAACCGTAGCACCATCCCTACTCCTGTCTGGAGGCAGCCAGAGGTGAAGGAAAGCTGCAGGTTCTACTACCACCTCCGCAAAGTGGAAGGGAGCTAAATGGACTGAGGAACGAGCCCATGCCCAGCAAGGGTAATGCAAATTTGTGGTCTCTTTGAAGTGTAAGGGATACCCAGATGCATTTACTTCTCTCAGCCTATAATTGAGAGATTGAAAGCATTTTTTATTTTCAAGACATAAGTGTGGTAAGCATTTCAATACCTTGCACAACTACGTAGATGCTATTGTTAAGACCTAATGAATTCTATAATCGCATCAGTCACAGGCTTTGGAAAAGGGAAATCCCTCATTCTAAGAAGCAAGCTGAAGTTTATGCAATGGTTTAATATAAAGACTGTTGCAGAAATATTTACATCACTTCCTGTCCCACTGATGACCGTAAAACTGCAGTATGTAACAGAAGCTCATCCACTGTGTCTTGTAGCTCAAACCCACTTTCTGTAACCCAGTCTAACTGTAACATAATTGTACTTAAAACAATTGGCTGTAGAAGGAAACAATCTGACCTGGACTGCAAGTGCCCAGCTTCTGGAAGAGGCAACACAGGAAGTCCTCCAGCTGAGGCACCAGGCACCAACAGTGACCCACATGCAAACCGTCCTGGAGTGCTGCCTGTTGTGCTCACACTCTACCACGCTGTACCCAGAAGAGGCCACCAAGGAATCGGACCCTGCTGGGGGGGCTCAGTCCTTCAGGTGACAATGTGATTGAAAACATACAAGCTCCATTCTGGAGATGGAAACCCACTGTAAATTATCTGGTTCAACACAAGGAAAGTCTTGAGAGAACAGAAGATTTAACCCAGAAACAAATTCAAGGCCAACAACTCCCTGTTGGAGGGCATGTAGTGACAGCCAAGATCATTCAAGGGAAGGAACAGCTCAGCAACGTAGTGAGGAAAATGCTGAAACAGAAATGGAAGAGGCGGCAACACAGGACTCAGAAGGCAATACTGGGAAGTACCTGGTCCTGTAGCTGGGAACATGATCATTCAAGCAAGGGGAAAACCCCCACAGCAAAGGAAGCAAAATAGATTGATTGGGTAGATAATGATAGGAAAAGGGGCAACGGTTTTAAACTGAAGGAGGGTAGATTTAGATTAGACGTTAGGAAGAAATTCTTTACTGTGAGGGTGCTGAGGCCCTGGAACAGGCTGCCCAGAGAAGCTATGGATGCCCCATCCCTGGAGGTGTTCATGGCCAGGCTGGATGGGGCCCTGGGCAACCTGATCTAATGGGTGGCATCCCCGCCTATGGCAGGGGGGTTGGAACCAGATGATCTTTAAGATCCCTTCCAACCCAAGCCAATTTATGATTCTATGAAAATTTGGTGAACTATGGTAAAAGCCTGTAACTAAAATCCCTACCAACAAGGGATAAGTCTCTGTCAGCCACAGGGAAATGGCCAGCTACAAGATGACACAAGAATAAAGCATTTTATTACCCAGATGATCTAAGCTTATAAACCATGGGAAATGCAGCATGATCCCATACTTCTTCAGGCACTGGAAGAACTGACCCATGTACAAACCTTCAGCCTGGTGAGTCCTTATCACCTCTTTTGTGCGACTAGAACTTGATACTGGCTCATCTTTACATCACTTTTACTCACTTGCAACGTCTTTTGAGAAAGTGCAGTCTACAGTAGACTCCCACAGTTCAAACCCATTTAAAGGAAACAGATTTTGGTTCCTTTAACATGGCTGTTTTCTCCATATTTAATTAGTGTTGCAATTTACCATAAAATGAAGATGAGACAAAAATCAGCCAATACACAATTGCACTTCTCATACTTCCTAGACTGATCCCTCAGAAGGGCAGAGACCATTCAACACCTGAATTTTCTGGAAAAAGTTCAAAATTGTAGAATGACCTTACATGACAGGATCAAGAATTACCCTGAAGTTTCATATTCTCTCCCAAACAGTGTTCCTCTGTAAAAAAAAAGCAGACTTTAAAAAGAAAATTTTATTTCTCAGCATTTCAGCACGAGTTTTAACAGCAAATGGAATGATTGTCAATCAGGTTACAAGTTCTGTCACTTACCTACAGAGTGAATTACATTAAAAATTCAATAACATAACACCTTGCTGTTTCATTTTATATGGAATGACAATATCATCTACTGCATTTTTTTTTAAACATTATCCAACTTAAGTAGCATTAGACAACAGCTCCTAGCCCCAGGTAAATGTCAACTAGGAAGTATTTTTTCCAGAGAAAATGAGCATTTGAAGTGATTCATTTCAAAACAAGATACTTAACTTGCTATTTCATATATAATAATTA
>VXAA01000086.1:318366-330310 GCA_013399115.1 Anseranas semipalmata | reverse complement strand
TATTTCATATATAATAATTATATAATTTATATAATATAATATAGATATTATTTTGTTTCAGTCTGATAGAAGGAAAGCAAAGACAATATTTCCATGTACCGAAGTGATTTTTCGGTCAAGGTGACATGAATCGGTACATTTTAATTTTCTGGGGCAATGCAGGAAATTGGAGATGGCAAGAAAATGTAAATGCATTTAGTTCGGAGGAACAGAATTTCAAAAGTCTGAAGTGGTTTTGGTTTTGTTTGTTTTTAAAGCAGTTAAGAATATTCCTAATTATTGAAAACTACTTTTTCTACCATTCTTGAGCTTCACTATTTGGACATGCAAATGAGGAGCATCTTCCAGAAGTTCTGGTGGCATTTTGTTCTTTAATATATTTGCTGAAAATGTGAGTTTAAGAATCTATCAATAAAACAGACATTAAAAGCCGAATGAGTATAAATTGGCAAGCAAGGCCAAAACAAATCTGTTTATCATGTCACTGAAATAAATTCTCAGTATGGGATGTATTGACATGCTGAGGTTTAAGACCACTACCATACAGTCAAATTTAAGCCTATGAGAACCATTTCTCCTCCACAGAAACCTGAAGTTATCAACATAGTGTAAACAAGAGACAGTTTCCTTCTAGAGCTTTATGAAATTTATGAAATAAAATGCAAAAAACTAGGTTTTAATTTCTCAGCTTTTGAGGAACAATTCAAATTTAGAAATCAATTTACACTCCAGGTTAATTTTATGAATAAATTAAAAGCCATAAAAAATTAGAAACATCTACCATGAACATTTTCTTTACCATTAGCAATAAGTACTTCTCTACTGAGAATAAACATCTGTGAATGTTCTCTCCCAACAACCATAATGTGTATAGGAACTGAACATAGATAAACATGGTTTGTTAAAGCAATCAAATCAGTAAATCTAGTTGTAAAAGAGATGGCTTTGAAGGAAAAAGTTTGATATCACCATATATCTCAGAAACAAAACACCAGTTTTCATCTTGTCGTGATCTCACAGATGCTGAGTTGCAATCACCAGAAATCCCACTATAATCATGCACAGATTAATCATTTGATCATATAAAGATGAAACATCAAGACCTCAAGCCCCCAGATCTTGTCCTCACTGAAGTCTGTGAAGTATTTTAGTCGAGACGGGTCTTGCCTGTAAAGGATCTGACCCAGTTCCCATCAGGGACAGGAAGAACTTGTCTCCCGTACCACTACTTAAAATACATTTTTACTACAGTGGGGAATGGCTCACCACACCCAAGAGAACTTCCGACCCTTCAGCCTCTACCCCACCGAAATGCCTCCTGAAGTTTCTCATCCCAGTGAAGACACACCACTGACGAGATTTTCAGCTTCATGCAATAATGGAAGACTCCTTACCAAAGACAGCCACTAATTCTGCTGAGTCAAACTTTGGAGTTACAGAGCAAATACCCCCTGGCAGAAGTAACAATGTGTTCCCAGTGTAGTAAGCCTAGGTTACTGGCTCAAGAAAAGTGGATTGAGTTAAGTCTCCTATTAGTCCAAAATCATAATGTTGGCAGCCATAAACATTCTGACACAAGCACAGATATCCAATCTGCTGCATAAGCAGCTCGTTCCTCTGTCTGGCATATTTGTATTTTATATAAAGCAATAGAACAGTGTTGAAAATCATACTACAGTGATCAACTAACTAGCAACTAATAAGGCAGTGAGGTGAATTAGTACACAAATTACTCTAGAATCAGATTAAGAGCTCAGCATGAGCTCTCACCTGTGTACATTCAAGGAAACACTCTTTTCACACATTTCTGTTCAGAATTTCCATGGCTGATTTGTGCCTTATATGTGTCATGAGATGCGTTGTCAACATTCAAAATCTTCAGACAAACTGCACAATGGAGGGGGCAGGGAAAGAGAGGAACAAAAGATCCCCCACAACAGAACTATATATTTCCAGTAAAGCTTCTGGTATGTGAGTTTCATGTGAAATTTTCCACTACTCAGAACTGACTGGTGGCTGGTAGATAACTAAAAGTAAATGGAAGAGGAACCTACATTACAGGACTTTTGAAGTGGTCTAATTTATTTCTTGTTCCTGCACTTCTGGTTACCTTTCAGAGTTTCAGAGGACCACAAGCATTTTCATGGCTAATTTCATTCTGGTAGTTTGAAACAAGGGAAAAGAAAAATACTTGTCTTGTTTAAAAAAAAAAAAATCAAACCCCATCTTAAATCTCTAGTGACAACCGAGTTCAATGCCCTTCTGCCACTGACATTCCAAAATTTACTGAAAAGTGATGACACAAACATACAGGATAAAGCCACTCCATAGTGCCTAAGGATTCAACCTGACAGTTTAAAAACAATGACTCTTAAGAGCATGGCTGGAAATTGGAGGACAATTGATGCTCAAGTGTAAGCGGCACAGGCTGCTGCTAGAAAGGAACCCCAAAGGGCGGAACAAAAAAAAGCTAGTTAGGCTTCCTATTCCAGAGCTGATCCTGTTCATTGTAACCTCAGCAATAAATATTGATGTGGTACCTTCATCATCCTTTGAAAGCTGTATCCCCACTTAATATTACAGCGCTAAATGCGGTATGTTCTGCTTTCATCTAAATTTTCCATCCTTCAAAATAAATCTCAGCATCACTGCCTGATTTATCTTCATCCTCTCAGTCTAGATTGAAATTTTTAACATATTTGCAAAAAAATCTTCTGCTTTTGCCAGCCTGTTCTGAATGCACAGATTTTACATGCCTTTGTATTCAAAAGTGAGACACTGTTCACCAGGTTATTTTTGTGGTACACCTTTCTAGTGATGCAACTCTGCAAATTCAAAGCACACCAATTGTGATTTTCCTATTGCAGACTGTGTGAGCTTTCCATTGCTATTGCCCAAGCTCTTTCAGTATCTTTATTTCCCTGCTGTTCTGCTCAGAAATTGCCTAAGAACAGGAAAACTAGGAGTTGATGAAGGGGGAATGGGATATGAACGAGTACCTCAGCAGTTGAGGAGCAGAAGGAAGACGTGCCACCACTCAGCTCTGAAGGTAAGACAGGAGGCAAAGGAGAGGCTAAATATGGAGAAAACAGCTGCCAGGAAAACAACTAAAGAGAACAGGGAGAAGGCCATGGAAATACCCACTTCAGGATACATACTTTTCAGAGGGACAGGTGGTATAACTCACTGGAATCACAGACTCAGTTAAGCTTTCACCCATCTCAGGAGTTTATGTCCAGTGGACATCATTTGTTTATCAAATTCTTCTTGGAGAGCATTACTGAGTTAACTAAGTGCTTCTTCGTTAGCCATCCAGAGATTCATCTTTTGAATTAAAACAATGAATTTAAACTGCTTCTCCAGTGAATTGTGAAAAGCATGGAATATTTCTGCTAGGACCAGAAGAAATGGCTGCTTCTTGTTTAAAAAAAGAAAAGCAGTTCCTTTTCCATTGGGAACATTCTGGCACAAGCCTGCATTGAACACTGACATTATAAGCAGCCTTGATGTGCAGTAGTCACGAGGGACACACCTAAGCCTGATACAGCATAGCCCAGCAACAGTCTCAATTCCAACAGCATTAAGAAAATCAAACAGAGCAGTCAAACAACACTTTCCACAGGTTTTAAAAGGTCTAGCCACTTCCCTGTTGAAACGGAATTGTTTGCAGTCACGCACCGGTGTTTGCTACAGTTCATGCAGCGAAGGTTCGAGGCACATAAGGGTGGGTTTTACCATTACCTCGTAAGGCATCAACTAGAGCACTGTGCCATTGGCCTTCAGTGCTCACAGCAGTAACTCACAAATGTAAACATGTCTGGCAGTTTTTCTCTCCCTTGAGAGCAGTGACACTGTACCAGTCAGTAGAAGGTGGATTTGGACAGGACAGCAGTAGCCTCCTGCCCACAGGTGGAACATCCCCTTTACAAGGTGAAGGTACAGGTAAACTATCACCAGCCATTGCTGGAACAACAAGTGAGACTCCAAACTTGGCGTCATCCTAAATCGCCTGGGCCGTTCTCTCTTGTTGGCCCTCTGTATTCAAGCTTAAGTGATAAAATTTGCTATGTACTATAAAACTACAGCTAGATTGTTAAATGCCATAAAAATAATTTGTGTGATATAGTAAAAATATTAACATGTTCAAAGCTTAAAACCCATTCCAGAATTTAGTTGTAAACGTATCTTCTATCCCTGAGGCAATGTATCATGCCTGACGGAAGCATTTGATGTGTCGGGAAGGTATCTTAATTTACCATTAAAAAATTTTAAATTATATTTTTTCCCTGCTTCCTCTCCAAAGCTGTTCTTTCCATTTCAGGCAGGATAGAGGGGCCAATCTGATTTAATTTGCATTTTCAACAATCCATTAAATCCTTCACCAAGGAAATGGATTAACTATGAGGCTGTCACACACTTTCATGATAGGAAGGCAAACACCTTCAGAATATAAAGGGTGGGAGTCTGAATATATACCCTCTGCAACAATAATAAACCTTTCAGATACCTTTCTTGACAGTAGTTGAGGTAATTCACATTATAAATTAATAATTAATTATACTGAGTGAATATTTAAAATGAGTAAAAAAAACTGAAGAAGTCAACTTCCTAGGTTTAACAATCTGGCTCTTGAATGTAAACACATGAAAATCACCCACCTCAAAATGGGAGGAGGAAAATTAAATGGATATCAGGAAAGCAAAAACTGTAACACAGAAGGCAATAATCTATCAAATTCATTTAAGTATAGTTTCAGGCAAAAGACTTAAACCATAACATAAATTAGCTCCACTGAAACTGGAATTTTATTCCAGAGTTTAGTTTAGCCACAAAATTTCTAATACCAAATATATAAAAAGCTGATGGAAGTGGCATACAGAAAAAAAAATGTGGCTTTTTAAAAAATAAAAACTTCTTGTAAAACTTGCTTTTCTTAGTAATGTCCATAATATTCATTTATAAGAGCACATGTTGATTATCAGTCTTGTTTAGAAAAGGCTTCATTTAGATACCTGTTTACTTGTTAATCCTGTATTTGGAATACACTAGGAAAACTATAGCCACATTGAAATTCTATAGCTAACATATATTTAAACACTGGGATATTTAAATAATGCAAAAATAACCAAGTTCTGATGGTATTACTGATTCTAACAGAGAACACACCCATCAGCATCTAGCATAAACAGAACCATCCCGATTCTACCATCATCCTTATTCTATTATCCAAAGCCACTCCACACCCAGAAACAAACTGCTCAGAACACAAAATGACTGGGAAAAAAAAAGCATTACAGCAGATTGTCTATTCAGGGAGTTACCTTTTTTCCTTTCTTTTTCCTGTGAGCTGGTTTAGCATTTTTCTCCTTTGCTTCCTCACTCATTTTTCAGCAGGTAAATATACAGGGGAAGGGGAATAAAAGAGATCACTGCTTGTATTCCAACATGCAAAGCCACTGCAAATATTCACAGCCCTGAAACCAAAGTCCATCTGCTGACGTTTCTCAGACAAGTAACAGAATAACTGCTGTTTAAAGCCAGTCTCTGCTCCTCCTGCACTGACTTGAATTGCTCATAGCCTTGCTGTTTTCCTCAGCGAGAAACTGGGTGTTCTCACATCAGTCTGCGATTCCTCTAAAGGAAAGAAAAAACATTTTCCTCTTTCATTCTGAACTAGTCTTCACTCCTGAGATAAGATCTTGACAACACTTCCTAGCTTGGTCATCCACAGCGCTTCCAGTCTCTTAAATGGGGTTGATTAGCCACACAGAAATTAGCTGCAGACGGCTGACAAGTCTGAGAAGCGTTCACCAGCGGATGATTTGCCGTTTCTTGCAGACGCAGAAAGTGAGCCTGAATCGCTCTGATTGCTGGTCGTGTACAATACCGACATGTGTTGAATGCATCAGGGCATACCAGAAAAGGAAGCCTCCGAGAGTGATAAAAGATCAGGTTACTGGATCTTAAAGCCACTCCCAGGCAGATTCGAACAATAAAAGGCACAACACACCGCTGAAGAAATTGCTAGATCAGATGTTTACGTTTCCAACAGCTCCATATCCCCATCCAAAGGACCTGCAAATTACCACTCTGAACGCACAGTTTATAATATTAATTATTCATCTCATAAAAGCAGCAGCAATATTTCAGCAAAACACATATTTACAACTATGCCTGCCTGTGAGAGCTTGCTCCTCCCTTGTATGCCTGTTCATATGACAGGATTTGTAATCTCGCTAGTAACGCGGCGCTCTTTCACAGAAGTGTTATGTGCCTCATGTGTGTGCATGACTGGCAGGTTTCACATCATGTTTCCACATGCTGCTGACCTACTCCGCAAAATGGTTTGGCTACTTCCCTGCAAGTCTCATGGAAAAATTCAGAGAGGTCAGAGACTTCATAATAATAATTCTCTCCAGTCTGTGCCCGTTAAGCCATGTAACACACAACCCATGCATTACCAACAGCCATGACAGCAGTCATTCATGAGATGTCATTATCACGTTTAAGATTGTGTACCTCTCTGTAAGTGCATCCACAGATCCCTATATTGACCTTCCCCCTTAGGATCTCTCCCCTCCCACCAAGATAGCTGGGAGGAGAGCTGGGAAGGGGGGAAATGGAACAGGTATCAGACATGATGCAATAGCCCCATCCGCTGCTCTCATACCAATGAGCTGAGTTAGCAGTACACTAATCTGCCCGTTCCTGAGGACTCTGGTCACATCAGAGGTGCCTACTGACAATGAACCTTTTGTTTATTTGTTTTACAGGCAGCCTCCAATTCATACATGGTTACTTTGGGGGGCTCTGGTGTCAATATCAGAATCCTTTCTCCCATCTTGTCACACCTTCCCACCCTTCACTCCCATTTCTGTAGCATTTTACTCATGACAACCAACACATACCACAGACAAAGAAAAAAGATTTAATGCACGCTGTTTGCCTCAAAGCTTGTATCATTCTCTACAAATGATTGCAGTGAGCAACCACAACAGCACCATCACATGGAGGCTGTTCCCTGTGTGTTGGCAGCAAGTCCTTGCTCTCACTGTCTGAATGCACTGGAAATGGACCTGCACCCTCTGAACCTGTGGCTGCAAACTGGGGACATAATTCTCTACATGAGCCTGGTATGGTTGATATTTTGAGGAACTCTACCTCATACAGTGCAAAGTTTAAATACACAGAATCAAGAGACCACTGATAAAATTTAATTTAAATCCTCTGTTAATTCATTAGCATAAAATAAAATTTGTACTTAAGCAGTATTTTTGTACAAAATGCAAACACCATTATAATAAACAAAACCAGGAATTTAATTTTCCCACACAGTTGGTTTTTAATGGCTGTCTCAGAGAAAGAAAAAGAACCCCAACCTTTCCCAATTTCGGCTTTTTTTTTTAATGTTATGTTATAAACTGAAGTGCTCTCTGCTGGTTAACAGTGGGTAAAACAATGCTTAAACACTCAAAATACCATTCTATCCTAAGGCACATAAAAACAAACCTTTCTTCAAGACTGTTTTTACCCTGTATGCATGTCTCTGGACAACACTTAATATTTTCTGTAATAAGTCTGAATAGGTAGAGCTCAAGTACAATTTAAGTGTGTTTTCTAAAACTAAGTTAAAGCTTTGGTACATTAAACTGACTAGATAAAAGAAACCATCTGCAATTTGTGGCATGCTTAGCTAATTGTATGCCTATAAAGTCACTCCTCAACTGAAAAGGTCATAAAGTAAAGCCATGCTTCTGCATAAATAGAAATTAAAAAGTCCTCTTTCCACAGCAACCTGTTAGCTCTCAAGAAGCTGACACGTATACCATTCACTAGGTTCAAGAAGGCAGACTGAGGAATGTCACAGGTTCCTGCTGAACTTTGGTTATTTAGCTGCATACCTTTTGGTCCAGGCCCTGAGATGAAAGTGTGTTTATTGTGTTTTAGGATTCTTATGCCCTGTTCCTGTCTTCCAGGGCATTTAATTATTTCTGAAACAGCAATACTTTCACTGGTTTCCTATTTCAGTCCCTTTTGTTTTTTTCTTTCCCCCCCATTTTCTTTTGTTTTCACAAAAATGAATAATCTCCCCAATATACATATACTTAGAACAAGAAGGAAAAACCCAGATGAAGAAATAAGGATTCTGTAGTCATAAGACACTTAGAGGTAGGGAAAGATATCACATTTCTCTTCCCCCATATTGTTCAGCTAACCATAGCAACCCTGCTGAAAAGAAATTGAATGTATCTGTCTTCTCCCATTTGAAGTAATCATTCACCTGTCAACATTTAGACCCTTTTATGAGTTTTGTTTCATTTCCTCACCTCAAAAAATTTGCCAAGTTTTTACTCCAGGTAAAGCCACTATGACAGCAGGAGAAGCTAAGTATTAGATAGAAAAGTGCTTCACAGAAATTGCAAGGAGTTTCTTAGTAAAGGCTTTCAGAAAAGAACATCTTCAAATCATGCTTTTCAACCTTCTTCCTCTGGGGAGCCCACAAAAATTCTCTCTGGTAGTAAAACTATCTAGTGACTGCTGACATCAGTCCATCTCTAAAATTACACTAAAGAAATTATTCAGCTGAATCTTCTTCCTTCCCCAGGCTTTCAGCATATTCTGTGTTTATCTATGTATTTAAATACCTAAGGTAATTGAAGTGAAGCAAGAAAAAGTCAAATAGGACTGTCTGAAAAAATACTTTCAACATCCAATTCCAGGAAAAGTCTCCTGTGCATATAAAATCGCTGCCAGTGCACAATACATGAATAAAAACAAAACAAGCGAAAAAAACCACTGATTTCTGAAACACAATAGAAAATAAGGAAGATTGAAAGATTTGAAAGATTCAGAAGTGAGCTCCAGTAAGAAAAGAGAAGACAGAGCAATACCAATGCAGAACTATATTAAAATATTCTAAAGAAACACAGCTTCAGAAAGACTATGCTTAAACATAGAGCAATACTGCTGTGACCAAGGGAACAGTTTGATACGTGAGTCACAATTACTGTCTATATAGTCCTTAGATAATGCTCACAAAAGTTACTTCTTTGTGGAAATGCATCTGTATATTTAGGTATGTTTTGATAAGCTACAGCAAAAGAACAAAGTTAACACTTTGCAATTGCATGGCTACTTGAAAACTGAAATACTACCATACTTTAAAACTCTTTAGATTACTGATGAGAACATGTACACTACTCCCTGTAACTTACTGCTTAATTACAGTAGCATCTAGAAGTGAACTTTCACAACCTCGTTGATACATATCTACTAGGACAGTTCTATTTTTAAATCAAAATAACTCGCATAAGAGGACAACAGGATAGGCCAAGTTCTCTCTAACAGTACAGTTCTATTTATAAATCAGAGTGACTTGCATGCAAGAAGCAAGGGGTACGCAACTTGTTACTGGTGACCTGTTTTGTAACTGTGTGCAAGGGGTTTTAAAAAGAACAACTCTGAGCTGCTTAACTTACCAAAACAAGATCCAAATCCAAATGGCTGAACAACTTCAAAGTCCAACTGAAGGACTACTAGTGTGGAGAAAGCAGGGCAGAGAAAAAAAGCCAGCTTGCTCTTTATCTGCGTAGAAATCCACAAAATTAATTTAACAAAAGTTTGCAACACTCAATGTTTACTGTAAGATTGCTTTACAGACTGACTGCCTAGTACTTCCTCTTGCATCTCAAGCAATATTCTTTGTCATGCTAAGGCAAAATTCAAGGTTAAATCAAGTATTACCTAGACAGAAACAGAATATATGCTGAGAGACTGGAAGGCAAATGAACTCTGATCCTCTCTTAGAAAAGAAAAGAAAAAAAAAACCCACACAACTATGAGTCATATCCCCTTTAACTTATATTATCTTCACAACTGTGAAAAAACATTTTGCAAATATATTATAAGCAAAAAGAAAATTTTGATGTCAATCTGAATTCATTTTCAAATTCCATTAGTTGATTTTAATCTGTTTAAAAAAAACAATATAAATGCTACCATTACTGACTTCATTAACTTTTATTCTGATGAAAACACACAGCCTATATGCCAATCTGCTGGATTGCAAAGGTGCATGTGTGTAGAGGTCCATTATCTCATGCTAACAGAAAAAAACAACCCCAAAAAACACTTGGGTGACCACCACTCTATTTTCATAAGTTTATCTTCGAGCACTTAGTAGCCATGCCTGGTAACTGGCATGGTTCACTATAAAATAAGCTACCAAAGTGAAGATTTTTTCTAGCCTAAAAATCCCACGTTGTAGGCTGGCATTGACCAGTCTCCCTGCTCCTTTAATGGGAAGTGTAGCAATCATTCAGACCTGGAACAGCATTCTAGAATAGAAGCAGAAGTGAACTAAAGACATAGCGATGAAGAGCCTTCTGATTAAATTTCTCAATAAAGAGAGCTGCAAATTCTTCTGCACTATCAGGAAAGAAGTTAATACAAGTCCTTAAGGAGGGCAAATACCTGTATCAAAAAAATGTATTCTGACCTGAGGTAAACTAACCGAAAATAAAACAGAAGCAAAGACAAGGCAACCCAGGTTTTAATTCAGGTTAAGTAGTTAAAATTAATTTCTGTATTGAAGGGCTGAACATGAGATGCTCACATGAATCAAAACCAAGCTGTCTCGTCTTCACAGTTACTTTGACATATGTTAGCTAACTGAAGCTAAGAGCCTTGAGGATGAACATATCCCTTGAGGATGGAACTGAAGGGAGTCTGGGAGTGAAGCCCAGAGTAGCTGGGAAGTTACTCTGTGGGAGAGAGAAAGCTAAGAGATTAAATTTCTTCCCTTGCTCCCTTGAGGGAGGAATTAGCTTGCTTTGAAACATCCCTCAGCAAATGGGGTTTGCGAGAATTCCAGTTCACTGACAAGAGAATACCAAACCAAAAATTAGGTAAGTAACAAAGAGTCATACCACAAAAGTCCTACAAAATTTGTTAGGTAATGCAAATTAATTCTCTGCCAACTGTGTTTGAAAATAGTTATGCAAAGAATATACCTTGTATCCAAGCTCTGTAAGTTCCTATTCACGTGCTAATAGATATTCTATGACAGATTCTGGTTTCGATTTTATTCCTTTCATATTTTGCAAGACTATAAATATATATCATAGGGGATTCTTTGAAGTTTCAACCTAGAAAAACAGACCATTCTACTAAGATAGCAGGTTTTATACAGAGCACACATACATTGCAGTCAGTAAAGTCTTGTAGTGGAAGGATGGGAGCAACAACAGCTTGTTTCAAACTTCCACGGGGGCAAACTATGCACAAGCATGGGGCAAAAAGCCCCACCCTACAAATAATACTTCCAGCCACATATTTCAGTGTCCCTTCATGTCAGAAACCATGGCAGGATTTGGAAGTTTGCCAGCTCAGTGTGTACAAGGAGCTTCCCAGCATGCAGCTTCTTCCCACATTTACATTTGGAAAAGAGGAAGAGGCAAACCAGCTGAGAAGCTGCCTCTCCCAGGGTTGGTTTTCACCACACTGCGTAGCGGTGGCATGGCTGGGGGAGATATAGGTCACCTTCCCATGGTGCTTCCTCCACAGCGAGCCGTTAGGCTGGCTGGCCAGGTCTCACGTCATTACAGGGGTTCACCAGTTTGGTCATTGGGCAACAGTATCCCAGAACAGCACATCTGTGTGGTTGGTGTGTAAGTCTAACCTAATATCAACCCAGTTAAGAAGTATGTGAGACAATGGAAGGTAAGAGAAATGAAGCGTAGCTGTACATAGATGCATGTGCAGCCTTTTATTCCCCAAAATAATCCTTATTTTGACAATCACAAAAAAGGACAGCAGTTTCACAAGCCAGAAAAATGGTATAAGCCTTCATGACAGATTATTCACAATCCTACAGTTCAATGAAATATTAAGTGCTGAACAACCTGAATTTATTATTGATTCAAAGGCCTTAGACTGCAAGGTT
>VXAA01000086.1:273574-318360 GCA_013399115.1 Anseranas semipalmata | reverse complement strand
TTTTTATTTTGTTGTTGTTTTTTAAACCAAGACACTCATCTGAATTTTACTGGTCATATCACAGCAGCAGCAAGAAAAGCAGTTCTTTTAAACAAGGGAAAAAAGTTATAACATTAGAGAAGTACTGCTTTGGGACCACATTTGGAGCATAACATAGTAGGAATATCTAGTCCCTTTTCTCCCTAATTAGGGAGAAAAATGCACATCATGACATTTTAGTTAGGTAACAATTTCTTCATCTCATCTTTTATTTTAAAAGATATTATATGCACCCACTGTAAAAAACGCTTTAAAACTGCCAGAAAAGCATTAAGTGGTAGCACTAACTGAAAAAATGTGTAACATTCAAACCGAAAGTTTCTACTGAGGAACGTAAAACCAAAACATTTTTAGTCTCATAACTATTTATGCCTGACAGTGCCTGAGGTATATACAGGAGGTGATATTTGGGTTTTCAGGAAACCTCCATTCACGTGTTCCCAAAAGGACATCTTAGAAGGCTTAAAAATATCTTCTGCTGGAAGACTTATGATGACCCACACAAGTCAGGTCCAGAAAGAAATCACAACACAGTGTGAAGAACAGTCCCACTGGGCAGCCAAGACCAAAGCAGGAATGAAGTCTGAAAAGATAAAGAACTTAAGTCTTAGCTGAGGCAAATCCATATTAAAAAAAAGATCGGAAGCAAGTAAGATTTGACATTCTCAGTTGTTTCTGAATTAGACCTGAAACAGAGAAACACCTAAGCCATTATACCGAAGACTTCCTCCAAAGCATCTAATAAGTTGTTCCAGAAATGTTCCAAATAAGTTTATCCAAAGTTGTTTGGATAAACTTGTCCTTGTCTACCTGAAACATACACACAAACTTTCATCTGAAACTGCTCTGAGAAGATAGATGTTGCCCATGCCTATTCAGTTTGTCTTTTTTTTTTTTGGGTAAAGACAACTGACTTTAGCCACCATCTGCCCAAGTACCTTTTAAAGAAAACAGCTCCAAAATGTGCAATACCTTTCTCCTGCTCCATGTTTTAGGAAAGAAGAGAAACATTGGAACACAAAGCCATTTTCATGGTAAAGAAACCTTAAAAAAAACCTTCAAGAACAAAAGCAGCATTTTTTTTGACCAGCTTTAACACATCTAAAATAGGTGAAATGATGGCCATAGTTATTTCAGAGAGCCAAATGATAAGCTACATCCTATTTACATTCAAAGCTGTACGCTGGCCATGATTAGATTTCTCTCATTAGAAGTTATGTGGATGGGAATAAATTCAGAGACAATGGAGCAGCAGGGGAGACAAGACCAGAGAGACCACACAAGATGTCAAACAAATGTATTAAACCCAATAATTCAGGAATATCAAAAAAGGTAGGGACTATCATAGTTATTTTCTTTCTATTACTGTGCCCATAATTTCAAGTGTCCCAGCAGACATTCATTATCAATTAAGCAACAAATGTGGGGATTTTTTGTTTGTCTGTCTGTCTTCACATGGAGGGGAACTGAAATCTCATATATACAAAAATAGTTTGGGATTTCATTTTCATTCCCAACATGTCAATAATTTATTGCATCTACCAGAATGAAAGAATTTTCTTTACAAAAACAGCAATTTAAAAACATACATAATCAGGATTGCTTTTAAGCTGCCCTGGATTAGTGTCTATCAATTTAAAATGTCTATTTCTACTTGCAATTATGAAAGTTATTTACATACAGTTCATAAAAGAAAGACTTTCACCCATAAAGGTCTGTCAAATACTTTCTTAAATAGAGTTGAATCAAAATTAATTTCTTCATACAATCTATTGATCTATAACAGCATATAATACAGAGCTTTATACCTAAAGCACATCGTAAAGATTTAAAACAAACGTTTAAATTTTATTTTCTTATGTCTATAAGCTTCCAACAATCTTTTCAAACCTGGAACTACATGAAACAGTCTGTTGTCAAAAACCATACAAATAAAAAAAGCCATGAAACCAGACTTGCACCAGCTAAAAATGCCTTTCCTTTAAGCTCAGTTGAAGGGAAAAAAAAGCCCCCAGAAATAAGTACTGGGAAGGTGGGTTCTTGTCCAGTTTCTGTAATCAATTCTAATCCATCACGCAGAGTATGGATTTTTAATTTTAGCCAAAGGTCAATTTGAGTTTGAGTTATTAAGTTAAAATAGCTTCAAAAGAAAGGAAGATCTTCAGCTTCTAAAAATAAGCAGAAAAAGCTTTATAATTCAAATAATTCATGAAGTCTCATAATTGATGCCATGGTGACTGGAAACAACACTTGGCATTATATAGGAAACACAACTGGATATAATAGAATGTATCAAAGTATCAAACTTTCAGCTTTGTCCAAGCTGCAAGCTTCAAAACTGCTCCCTCCTATTCTACATAGTTCAAGATTAGCTTTATCGAAATCTGTGAGGAAAAGCAAACCAAGGGAGAGAACCAAGAAAATGTCTCCCAGACAGTTAACTAAAAATTAAGGAAGTCCAAAAGGTCCTATTAGCTATGCAAGCTGCACATGAACTACAATATTGTCTTTTAATTTAACATGGGTTTTCTCATACTTCATATTCAAGACCCTGAAATTCATGACTAGTTTTAAGTTATAATTATACCTCACTGAAAAGAATCATTTTGGAGGGAATCTGTCTTTCTCACAATCCAATCATTAATTGGCAATAAATTAGATCACCTCCCCCAAATCAAGTATGTTTACCAATTCCCATCATGGGTAAAGTGACCTCACTGTCTTTATCCTAACCCACAGGCTTTTTCATCGTGGTTTCTCCCATCCTGTTGAGGCTGGGGAGTGAGAGGGCAGCTGGGTGTACGGAAGGATCCAAGAGTGGAATGCAAGGAAGTCCTTGAAGTCAGTAAAAGGTGAGTACCGCCATAATGTTCTCTTTATCCCCAGCATATATTTCTATTCTTCTCAGCAGTTGGAAGGTGAGTGGGAGAAAGAAGCCATTTAAATAGCTAAAATATAAGATGTTCATTGTCTTTATGGTATATAAAGCTTACATATGCGAAGTGATACATAATGTGCACTTAAGGCCTAGAGTTCCACACCTGTGCAGTTTTTATGATGGTACCACAGAAATGCTCATCCTAAGCAGAGAAGCAGCAGAAATGCAAAATAACTGTCTTTTTGTAACCATGAACCAGGCTGCACAAGGCACAACAGAAGAATTTGTAGTGATTAGATCTTGCAAACGTTGCAGCTATGACATGACAAGTCACGCAACTGAAAGGGGCACTGGATATGACAGTTTTACCAAGCTGTTGGAAAGGAGATGTAACTGCACCTCACTTTTAATGTACAACCTGCCCTCTTCCAGAAATGCTCACTTCACCACTAAGGGACAAAGAGGTAATACAGACAGTCCCTTCTGGTCAGGACTTCCTGCTTAAAAGCACTGTTTGCTTTTTCAAATACCAGTCCACTGTTACAGTCTTATTCAACTGAACATAGTGCTCTTTCTCCGGTGCTGTTTAAACTGTATTTTACATCTTTGTGCAAAATGTTTACTCAAATATTCTTCAGTGCTCACCAGTTATGCAAGGAATAGGCACAAGCTCTCTTAGAATTTTCCATAGTGCCAGTCCTAAATCAAACAAAAGCACTCTTCCAGAGAGAACTTGCTGCATTTGGCAACATTGCATTCATTCTTCAGTATATTTCTTTATCACGTTTAATTGCACACCATTGCAGCATTTTTACCTTCCTGTGAGGCAGTCTTTGATGCTTACAAGCACTAGTCAAGCCCACTTCATCCTTTCTGTTGTTGTTCTTTTGGTGTTTTCTTTGTTTTCCAGACCATTCTTGAGCTTGTAGGTGCTCCTGTCTCTCAGGCTCCCACTAGCAGTCCCAGCCATTTTACTAGTCTAAGAGACTCTCCTGTAGGAAGACACTTTTCCAAGGTGAAGGAGAATGAAAAGTCAAAGCATTATCTTACCCTTTAACATGCCAGCAGAAATCAAAGGTCTGCTAAAGAAGTATATGACAAACAGCCACCAGCCCCAGATGACGTAAGAAAACTGGAGAGGTCAGCAAGCAGCTGAAAGGCTCTCTCCTTCTCACTGTCTCAATCCTTCCCTCACCTCTAAGGGCTTCCCACCATCTCATTCTTGTATGGAGAGCTGCTAACATAAGCTTCATTGCCTGCACCTCCATAGTCATACCAAACAGGATTCAAATATGGAATATTCTGAAGGGATCTGCTCCTCTGGTCTCCAAAGAGCAGTCTTCCATCATCCTGTCATTTTCCATGGTGGGTAAAAGTCACAAGGGTGTCTAGAACAACTGTGTGTATAATTTGCAGCTTTCTAGTCAAAATTGTTAATAACCAGTAATTCACCGGTAATAACCGGTCATCCATATGATAGCATAAAGAAAAATACTGGCATTGCTTTCAACACCAACATAGACTGAGTTTGTAAAAAAAACAGTTAAGTTTTAGGGCTACTATCTTTTCCTTGTTCATTTAAATTCATGTGCTGTTCATGTGCTCACTTTCCACTATAATTATAAATGCCCTCCTTTTCTAGAATATTTAGCTTCACGAATTAAAAATACATTTAGTCAACTTTCAGTTTCAGATATAATTTCCTCAAATACAACGCCGTTCTTTTAAAATTTAAAGAAAATTAGCATGAAGTTTTTCAAGCTCAGAATTGCTGAATTATTATAGCCATGAAAGTGTCTTAGAGAGAAAAGCTCTTTCCATCCCAACTGCCACAGAGCATTAAAGCAGACCATTTTTACTACAATGACAAACTAAGTTCTTAAATTAGTTTCCCTGTTTTTCTCATCTGTTCACTTTTTTTGAGCTGTATTACCATCAGTCTGAAAATTCTCAGAAGTAGGCCCTCAATAGTAGCTTTGATCTCAACAAAAACAAGTAGAGGTGTCAAAAGAAAATTTCAGTAAAAGGTTATGTTTAAATACACGTTCCTATTCTCCTCAGGAGAAACATCTGCAACAAAAGACTGAAAGCTCTGACTTTGAACTTAAGACAATTTGTTTTAGTATTACTTTCCACTTAGCTCACTACTCACTAATTAAGTCCTCAAGATAGTTGCAGGGGATTGTTACAAGAAAAATAATCCGTTTTTCTTGATATTTTCCTGTGCCACACAAACTATCATTCTTGCTCAAAGATTATCTTCCCAGTTCAACAGTCGTGCCCTCTAACTTTTCCTTAGGACAAATCCTTGCACATCATCCACATACATTTCCACATTGTTTATATGGCAACACTTACAGCATCTTCTTGCTGAAAGAAGGACCACAAGAGTATTCTACAGTAATAGCAATACTTGTTCTGATAACAGGAGGCATGAGCAGGAACAGCTTTCCATATGCTTCATTAATAAAGTTCACACTTTGCTATCTGCATATGGCCTTGTTCTTCAGACTGAGTTTCAGCTTCTATTTATACAATTCTGATAGCCAGAGAAGCAGTTTAGGTTTCATTAATTACCATGATGTGTAAGTCAGAATGACCATTAGCTAGAAATGTTATATTTAAGAAGCCTATTTTCAAAGTCGTAATGGCTGAACAAGTGAACTGATTAACACCATTTGAGTATTAAACTCCAGGGCATGTCATAAATGCTTCAGAGACATTATCAACATGTGTTTAGAAAAAAATAGTGGGGTACATGCAGTGTACATAGCACTTGTTACACACTGAAATAGCTCCAATTTATGTAACAATTCACTTTCAAGTTGCAAAAGTTAGCTAGCAAACACTATTTTAAGTTGTGAATATTTTTCATAATTCAGAGATGGAGGAGAGCAGTATTCACTTTCTGACAGCTTACAAGCTGATTAAATCATACCAAACATGGATAGAGGAATTACTCTGGAAGTAAAATCATATTCTTTCACTTTATTACACTTACCTAATTCCATTATAGGCACAAGGTGTTAGAATTGCCAGCTCATTTTTCTTCTGTGGCATAGCAAACATGCTGTTCTTTTCAAAAGCAATTTAAAAGTAACTTTGCTGTTTGTCAGTATCTTCATTTGAGGTTCTTCCATCTCACTCCCCTTACCTTTCATTTTCCCTTTAAATTAGTTATTCCCCACTCTCTCCCCCATTGTTTCACCTGCCTCTTCCTGATTTGCCTGCAGTGTTCTGTCCCAGCAAAACCACTGGAACTTCATTCCAGACAGCAAATTTTGAACAGACCTCTCCCTTTTCACCTGCCCCTTCCATTTACAAATCAACTCCTTCGATATGCCACCTCGGTCACACATCTGACTCTGCCTTCTGCACACATACCAGCCTCTGGGATCAGTGCTTATGACAGCTCTGCATTGTTCATCCATTCTACCATGAGACACTTGTGATCTCCACTCTTCATTTCTCCATCCAGCCTGGAGAGCTTCTTGGCTTCTTCTCACTCACCCCCCTCCATGCCTTTACCATTTTAATAGATTCAAGACTTTCCTTTAGACCTACTGCTTCATTCCTTTCCAGGCACAGGTAAACACCCGCTCACTTTCAACTTGCACCTCAGCTTCAGTCACATTCTGCATAACATCACAGATAATGCATTCTCATGCAGCTAGCATCTGCGTAGGTTTTTTTTTTTTTTAAAGGCATCTTTTACCATCTTTTCATATTTGCTTTTTCACTTTCTAGACTGGTATGTTCCCCGATTTATTTCTTCCCATGCGTTTTCAGCCTTCAAGGTCTTTCTCACAATCCACACTCATTTAACCCAGCATGGTTACTCTTCCCAGGATTAGTTTCTGAACAGTCTAATCAGTTCCTTTTACCCCACACTTTGTAGGAGTTGGACTCGATGATCCTTGTGGGTCCCTTCCAACTCAGGATATTCTATGATTTTATGACCGTATCTTCCAGACTTCTAGAAGATACAGGATCTGCCATTTTTGGTTCATTCTCTGTACTAAACCCTTCTGGGGCTTACCCCTTCAATTTCTAATACTGTTGCATGAAAATCTTTTTCCTCACCTTTATCTTGAGGGATAGGAGTGAATGAAATCCTTTCATCCTGACTCCATTGAAGAAGATTCCCCGTTAAAGTTTACATCTGTCACAACAGCTTCTCTCTGCTCAGACAGAAGGGTCACCTGTCTTGTGCCCTGAGGAAACCAGGCAGTTCTGCTACTGGCAAGATGATAGAAAATGGTGCAGTTTCTATAAAGGAGAAGTACAAAGCCATCATCATTTCATCAAAGACTTCTTCAAAGTGGCACCCCAGAAACTCGAGGCATACACTTCACTCATCGTTTTTGCTCCATCCTTTGAGTGATCTCTGTATGTTGCTAAAGATACAAGGGTTGCTCGAGTCTGATAGTTTTCCTTGTCCTCAGCTGACTGCTTCTGTGAGCAGCCACTGCTTAACTGAGGATTAATTTATTACCCCTTCTCCAGCAGGTGCTGTACAGATGTAACAAAGCCATTGCATAATGGAAGTTTAGAGATAAGCCCGGAAGCCTTGCCATCTTCTGCCAAGGCATCGTTTTGGCCTGTAACTTCTGAAGCCAGGAAAATATAATGTTTAGAACCCAAACCTCTTCTCTGACACTTCACATATAGGATTGCTGCATTAAGGAAAAAACAACAACAACAAACACAACTTTCTTGTAATTAGATACGAAAAAATCTAAACTTTTTTTTTTTTGAGAAAGGCCAAAGTAGCAAAGAATTTGTTTTTTATTTGTTAATATTCTTTCTACTGAGAAAAAATCCTTTAGGAATTCACTCAGGCTAAAGTCTGAGTCTTTTATTCTTACATTGTGAATAAATTAACTTCCGGTAGAAACAACTTTAAAGAAAAATCAAATGACATGTATGGGGAAAAAAAACATAGGTCACTGATACTAAGAACTGAAATAGGTAGGGTATTACTGATTGCTGATGTAATTGATAGTTACTACTACTATTTCTGTGGTAGTTACTGAGGGCTTTTGTCATTTTCATTTCTATTTACTGTTTTATTGTCTATTTGCAGAGAGTAAGGCAAAACAGATCAAACTAAAACTTGAAAGAACAATCTGTTTTGCTCAGAACCATTATTGTGATTTATGTATTTATGAAAATGTTCTAAAAGGAATAGTGTACAATAGGTTCCTAGCTAAAGCAATATTTGACTGCCAAGAATAGCTGTATTAGCAGACTGGTTTGTATTCCAGAATAAAAAAATTGGCTTACTTTCTCCCTGGTTATCAACTTTCAGATTTACACTGCAGACAAAAGTTAAATTAGAAATCCCAATTATGATGTGTTTTTTAAAGTCACAGTTCTGGGGTGTTCTCCTGCTCTACCACCCGCCACATTGCACCTAAGGTACTTCACCTGTCCCATCTCACATGCACCTGACTCAAAATTTTACAAGACATAAAAAGGACAATTTACATATATACGAAGTGAGGTTCAGATGTCTTAAGAACTAAGCCCAAATCCTTTATTTCTTTTTTTTTCCCCCCCTGAGAAAATCTAGAAAGAATTATTTTCTTTATTGATGGTAGCTGATAGCTCAACTGCTTTTGATACTTCTGAAAAAAGAAAACAATCAGAAAAGGCATGTCATGGCATATAATGTAAGGTATCTTTGGCATGATTCTGATACAAGAGCAATGATAAATTGCCTTCAATGTCTTCAAAATGATAAGTTGTGTTCAACAAGCAGTTTTGTCAACATATGCAGAATTAAAGCGGGGTGATGGATAAAAGGTTCTGTGAGACCATGAGATGCCACAATAAGTGGATCAAGAAAATAATTCCCCAAGAAGGAGGCAGCAGTATTTCCTCCAAACCCTTGAGACAGCAGATCAGAAGCATCCACAAAAATGATAATCTGTTCACAAGCTAACACACCATCCAATCAAAACATTGGAGGATACTTGCCACCAATAAATTTAGTATAAACTTCAGCATTACAATGTTCCTATAGTACTAAGAAACCACATCAACTGCCTCTACCACCTACCAATCAGGTATCTTTGTCTTCTGACTGCAGTGCTCTTTGTAGAACTTTGTTCTGTTATAATATAAAGGTTTCTTTTTATGAATAAAAATCTTGGTTGTAGTTTTTAAGTACAGAACCATATGAATGAACACTTGTGTTGTAAATGACCTACTAGGATTTCCAACAAGCATAAGCACAGAAAAGGTAGAAAACAAGACAGTTCATTTGACACTCATGCTTTTGCTATGCAGTTACATTACCTTATCTTCATACATGGGCTCAAAAGACTTCTAATGCACATTTGATGCAAATCAAGACTAAGCATGAACACAGCTGAAAAGTCAGTAAGAAGCATACATGATTAGGAGCAGGTTTATCTACCAGCTGAAGAATCAGAGCTAATGCTTTGTTTTTCTTTCCACTGGTCAGCAATAAAAATTCTCATTTGGAAGTCAAATTTTGGAGGAGGCACCAACTACTTCCCAGGCAGAAATCCATACCTGCAGTTAATCATGGACCCATACTCTATCTGTAAGACACTGTATGGCAAAAATATAAGAGTCACAATACATTTTCAAAAACAATGTTTTCCTGAAAATTGTGTTTGTTTTTTGGTGCCACAAATTCCTGCACAGACAAGTCAACAGAACCCTCAGTTATTCCAACATCATCTACTAAGTGCAAGGTTAAAAGGAAAATTTTTGCACTTCCCAAGTTCTATTGCATACATTTGGATCGGCAAACACCATATAGCAGATGCAGTTAACCATACTTAATCATTCCACATACTTGCTGTAAAGACCCTTTTTCTTCCAGCAACTTTGCACCCACCATGTTGGGCACTCCTGCCTGAGTATCATGCCATTGTCTTCCAGCTGAGAGAATCTCGACCCCGGGGTTTGTTTCCTGACCTGTCCCGGTCCTTACTTCTGGCTATTTCTACTAACTCAATTTAGCTTTTAAACAAAAAGGCCTACAGATGCCAACTCTGATTTCCAAGCCTTTATATCAAAGTCCTGACCAGACAGATAACTGGCACAAAAGACTGAAGTGGTGAACTAGATTTCTAAAATGCTGCCATCTGATTCTCATCCCACACAAATATGTAATCTAAGTAATGAAAAAAGCTTTCATCTCAAACATCAGCTTGTTCAAAGCTCTTGAAATAAGTAAAATGTTGGAATTTGGATTGAGTCACGACAAGTTAAAGCTATAATGGTAAGAAATAACCTTCTGAACAACAATAAAAAGAACATCCTTAATGTCAAGCAGAAGAGAAAGCAATTACATTTTCAGACAAGGACTGTCAGTTTAAAAATATACAATGTAAGGAAAAAGTGTTTTCTGTCAAATTTTAAGCTTCACCTTATTTATATTTTTGCATTCAGCTTCTTTCATCACATGAAAATTAAAAACAAAGTTTGTTTGCTGTTTCTGTTGAAATCTAAAGCAAAACTATTTGTCTCTGGTATTAAGGCATACAGTAACTTGTACATTGGTATAATTTCATCTGTGTCCATTCCTTGAAGTATGCACTGCACTTTAAGCCTTTAAGGGAACAAGAATAGGAACCAAGTATTACAACAGAGCTCAGCAGGCACCAAACACACAGGCCTCATGCACGATGACAGCATGGTTAGTTCAGACACCTGGAAGATGTGGAAATGAGTATAACTGAAAATGTTTATTTTCTACCAAGATGATGGCATTTTCAGGACCAGTCTGTGTCTTGCTCAGCTGAATCACAGTAGCTTTGAAGGCAACATACGATGCTTGTAACAGCAAAATTCAGAGTTCTTCTAACCTTGGTAATTAGAACAAAATCATACTATGGAAAATTGGGTGACAGACTTGTTCATTGAGCTTTTTTTTTTTTTCATTAATTAGAGAGTTTAAGGATATCACAACGTCCAGCAAATATGAAACTCAAGTGGAAGACAGTTCTGTCAAATGTTTTTTGTTGTTGTTGTTTTTTGAAAAGTGAAACGTATAAGTGAATAGTAAGAGGTATCTGTTCTGTTAAGCAATTCCATACATCTAAAGAGCAGAATTTCCACATATTAGAGGAATAAAGGCAAAGCAGAGATATGCAGTCAATGCAACCATCGGATTAGATGATACTGCAGGTCTTTAAATATCTGACTCCAGCATCCCCAGTACACACGCGTTTGTTTCAACTGATGACAGTAATGACAAGGAAAAACTTCTGTCCAGTTACAGCACAAAAAAATAGGAAATTGACTTGAAATAATTTATTCTGTGCAACATCTTGCCTTGTAATTTGTGAACCACTATATCTGAGAAATATGCTACCCAGACAAGAGGGGGAAAATAAACAGATGGAAAAGGAAATAAGAGAAGGAGACCTATTGCTGTCCCAAACTTCCTGGAACCTGGTTATTTTGTTCACCTTGTTCTAACCTACCATAACAGATGAAGGTGTACACAAAGCATTACTAAATTAATGAACAAGGCAATTAGGAGGAAGTTCTACACCAATTGTAACATTTGGAGACTCTATAAATTTCTTATGCAGATTTCAGGTGGTAATTTAGAAGGAAAGAGGCCAACGATTCATGCCAACACCATACACTGCTAATGCACATAAAAGAGTATAGCATGTCTTAATTTCTCATTAAAGTGCTGAATAGAACACGCAACTGACAAGGATTTACCTAGACAGAGGTCAGCATACCTGATTATTTTCTAAGGACGTTGAACCAAATCTCATTCAACCACAAGTGCACAGCTCTAATGACTGACAGAGGATTTTTGTCTGTTACGAGTAAGCAAGTTCTGTAGTAAGTGCTCTTAGTCAAGAAGTTGTCATATCAAAGACATGTAAAAATGGCTATGCTAAATGGCAATGCCTTTCATATGATTTTTGAAGAGCTACTGTTTATTTGCTCACATAAACAAAGCAACATCTAGAATATGGAACATTGAAGTACACAACAGCAACACAGATGCTTACAGAAACTGATGAGTTAGAAGAGACTCCAAAGCAAAGAAGTGAGGACAAAAATGCAAAATGGTAGATAAATACATTCTCCAGGAGTGTTCAAAAAGATCAGACACCTCCAAAGACTTTACAGTATGCAATTTTCTCTTTTTTTTTTTCCTCCATTAGTGAGTATTATTGTTTATTATCATGGGGGTGGGGGAACAACGACAAACTGACACGTAAACTCAGAGAATGAACAGAAGTGGAACTTTAAGGTTTTACCTTTCTAGGGCTTCCTGGAGGGTAGAATCTGTGGTGTACCTAAAAATCAAAGAAATAGAATTAAAACTGATAGGGAAAACAATCTGCATAGTAGCACAATAAACGTGATGTTTACATGCAAACATATTATAAGCTGAGTCTACTGTGCACCAATCCAAAGACCATCATCACTTTGTTACAAAGGCCTCAGGAATACCCATCCTGCAAATGCAATGTGGAGCATCAGCATCATCGCAAGTATGAAGTCACAATACATTTTTCGCATCCTACAACTGACTGATGTCACAATACACATTTCACATCCCACAGAATGATGATGTCTCATTGTATCTCATAGGGATATTACACATACCAGTTGTTTTTAAGCTACATAAAAAATACCAATGTATCCCAGAAATGTGTTCATACAGTTTTTCTAAACAGATCCACACATTACCATGGGGAAAAGATCAAGTCCCTTGCAAACACAGGAAAAAAAAAAAAAGCTGAAGAATCTTGAGACTTTAGACAGAAGGGAATGGCAAACCAAAAGCCTGCAAAGCACTGAAAGAGCATGAGATCATCCTTTAACTTCTGATAACTTTCCCTCCAGTTCTGCCAAAACCTACAGATAACCAAAAAAAACTGCAAAATGAAGTCTGAAAAAGTAAGTAGAGACATCCACTTCATCTACTTGGAAAATAACAAGACAGTCCATGATCTTCATCAGTACAGTTCGGTTTTGAGCATCTTGGTAACTTTGCACTCTGGGTGCCACCCAACACAGTCCTTGACCAAACACTTTTCAGCAAGGAAGGCGGTCAGAGACATGACCAGGTAAAAGATGACTGCTTGGCACGGGGAGGGAAAGAGGCCAAGCAGATTACACAGAGTTCTGACACAGCTCCCCAGAGTCTTTCTTGGATCTCCACAGAGTTAGGACTAACCAATTCTTTAGTCCTTCGGGTGCAAAAGCAGGAAGCAGAACCTGTCCACCTCATAAAACACTGGCTTTTTTCAAAGTCCATCTGTCTCAACTCACTAGATCAAAAGACAAAAAAAATTTAAGAATGAATGCCAATGTGGCTCCAGTAAAGATTAAACTGCTCTCAAATATATTTGAAATGTAAAGAGAGGTGTTTGATTTCAAATACAGGTGAAATGATAATGTGTTACAGTAAGACTTGCAAGCTGTAGGGTGTGGCTAAGTTTACCAGCCCAACTATTAACACAGAAAACATTTTCTTAATTTCAGTAGCTCTAAAAGTTTATTTATTTATTTTAAGTAATTTATGCCTTCGCACAGAATAGTCACTCCCTTTGAGCTGCTTGATTTCCATAGCCATTACAAAACAAGATAGCTAGGCTTCAAATTATTGCCACATCTCTGCTTTCTGTTAGTGAACACAGCACATAGCACCACAAAATTTACTCATAATGACCGTACCATTTACTGTCAGACTGCCCAGACCGAGTATCAACTAAGCAGAGCTACCACCTTACTACGGAAGCAGTCCCACTGAAGAAGAACCACCTGGAATTGCTCATTTTCTGTCATTATTTTTAAAGATACTTAAAATCCCTGTGAGAAACTAAGCTCAAGAGATGCATATACTTCATTCTGTTCTTTTGTCACAGTGGGAATATAATTATTTTTTTAAAACATGGAATTCAGAATGAATTATTAACAATAAATATCTATATAAAGGTCAGCTAATTCTGTATATCATCTGAAAAGCTGCACAGTTCAGAGATAATCCTTTCCCAAATAAACACATTCTGTCCAATAACCCTAGTAATGAAGAATGAAATATTTTCACATCACAAGTCTCTCAAGTTCTTATTCCAATACCTGACTTTAATACAAAATATTTCAGTAATAATCAGGGAAAGAAAAAAAACAGCAAATAGCATTGCACAACAATTCATTAAATTTTCCCATCATAAAAATCAAACAACCTTCCAGTTCAGCAATTATTTGGCTACAGTTCTAAACAAACAATATGTCCTGCCTCTGTAAATACTACATTCCAGTTCTAATTCTTAAGATATGCAAAACATTACACAGATCACTCAATTCATCCTTAATGTACCTGAAGAGGTCTTTACAATCGCTAGTGATTAATTCATGTTTCCATTTTGCCATTCTCTCCTAGCATAGAAGAAGCACCTTTAATTCACTCATGGCCCTAACTTTAAGAACTCAGAACACCACCAGAAAATCGTCAAAAAGCTCACAAGGAAAAATTGTTTCACAAGCCCAATCCACTTCCCAAATGGAAGAATAATCCTAAATAGATCCGAAATACCAAACCAGGATCTGAAGAGATTGGCCATATGCTGAACTGTCACTCTCCCATACTGGGTGATGAATTAAGATACCAGTGTAACTGGCTGCTTACTACAATACCGTTCATGTCACTCACATATGTTGCTTTGGCAATTATTACAAGTTTTTGTAATCTAAGCAGCACATTAGATTTCAGAACAAATTACAGAGCAGTTAAAAGGCACTGAATTTGTGACCTATTTCCATGGAACTAGAAGAAATACTAGAAAAGGTCTAGAAAAAAATATGAAGGATAATTGTTGTACCTTTGCAATTTGCATGATGGAAAACATGAGAAAACCAAGACAAAGCTAAACAACAGTTCAACAATCAGTATTTTCTGTAGTCTGAGCAAAAATGTGATAATGTAACACCAATGATATTATAAAGAGGATGTAAAAAACATTTAGAAACATTAAAAAACATTTTGATTAAAAACAAGCGTTCATCCATAGCACATCAGGATATGTAGCATGAATTTTACTAGCAGGTTAGCACAAACATCTCACTGATAAGAACTGGAGCTTTTCTCCACAGCTGGCATATAGGTAAATGAATCCAGTAGTTAAAAAGTTATGCCAGTGGCATGATAAAAGATAGGAAGAAGCTGTATAGTAAAACATATAAAGAAGTAATGAAACGCTTATATTAAGCGCTTGCATCCACGGACAAGATTCTGGTTACTGAAGAGTTGTGGCTGGACAAAACCAAGCCCATCAATGCTTGGAACATCGGTATCATAGCAAGACTATGGAGCAACAAATTGCTGCTGTGTCTCTGTAGTGGCCAGAAGGATAAGAATACCTTGTTATTTAGCTCTTAACCGTGTGTCTTACAACCCACAAGGATGTTAAGTCTCCACATTCCCCAAAATTTGCATTAGGAAAAAAATGTTACTTTGACAATAGGACCTTATAATCGAGGCTCCCAGGCAGTACCTCATTCAGAGTTTCACAAAACCTTTTCTGACAAATTGCAATTTGAGAGATTTGGGTTGCAGATTTACAGCAAGGGCTGGGGGTGAAGGAGTGGAATATATCTGTACTTTCCATAAACAGTGTAAGGTACAAGGAGTCCTCAATGATTTCATTTTTAATAGATTGGATTCTTCTTTCCTGATTCATTTTTCTCATCCATTTACTCTAAGGCTACAGAGAAGATTCTGTGACAGTACTATAACACTCAGTTCTTTCCGCAGCTGCTTGTGCGTCTTATCTAATATACAGTTTGACAGAATACAGCTGTACAACATCCTGGTCTCCACAGAAATATGGAGCTGCAGATGGTTAAAGGAAAATATCTCAGTGCCAGTTATTCTACTGAATGGTGCTCTAATATTTGTGTGCACATGTCTAGATGAACTAAGTTCCTGTACTCAAATGCACGTATGCATGGTTGTGTATGATACTTTATGTGATGCTGATTTGGGGTTGGTATTTATGAAAAGGCACCTGTAAGCCTGCAGTAACAGACATTGTGAAGATGTTAGGCTATGTTTTCAAGCAGTATACGTAGTATTTTTGAGGAAAGACAAAAATGTCATCACTTTCCAACTTTAGAAAATTTGGCTTCAGGTTAGGCACCACAAACAAGGTCTACCCTGTCATTTGCTCTGTGATGAGGAGGGATTAGAAATACCATACCTCTCATTACCGTGAGCAGCTGCTACCACTCCTAAATGTGCCAGTGAGTACTGGTCAAACTGGAATATCAATGAGAAAATTAACAGAAGATCTCAGGGAGAAAGATTTGGGGACCTACCAAGCTTCCACGCATTCTTCAACAAAACCTGCCTGGACAATACATCAGGCAGTCAATACAAAAGACCTTTTATGAGACAGAATTACTTGGTCTAACAAGTTGCCAAATAGAATCAAAGGATGCCAACAGCAGCAGCATTATTACAGTGTGGCCAGCAATGCGGTGACTAGTAAGTACTAATTAACGGTATGCAAACAGGTATAGCTGCTTTCAGCAACAGGAGCCCATTCAGTCTCACACTGAAGCAGAAATTTTTATTCCTGCATTCTCCGAGACACACACCACATTCTTTGTGCTGAAATCACATGAGACTCAGGGGCTCAGGCTAGTGCTGTCACATACTTTAACCCAGTTAACCAAAATACACTTTTGGATAAATTTTCACATTCTGCAGAAGACTCCTATTTCCCCTGTAAATTAGTAGCAATGCCTTCAGCTGACGTACGAATTCCGAGATGCTCTGTATCACTCAGAACTGGTACATGTTTAGATGACGTACCTAGTCCCATCACAACACTGGCTTCTGTAGCATTTTAATGTCTTGCCATTTAGTAGCTAGAATCCAGCAAAGGGGATACGAGTGCTATTGCTGGTAGCTAATGGATATTCTCCTTCAGCTCAATTGCTGAACTACATTTTGAACAAAGGGCTCGATACCCAAAGGGAACGACCTCCTTTCATTACTGTCCAACACTTAGACTAAAGGAGAACTCTCTGCAAGTGGTTAGCAGGGACAATGTTCATATTTCTATTTCTAGGTTCCCATTTATTAGAAGATAAAGGCATTGCATAATATTTAATTTATGCAGGTCACATCCAATACATTGAGTCCTACAGCTGGACACATTTACACACACAGGCCTGTCTTATTCCCATTTTAAAACTGCCTTTTATTCAGAGCATCCCTTTGGGAAAAAGATACATTTAAAGACCATACAGAAACAGCAGAAAACATTGATTTTTTGATCTGTCCCACTCAAGCTGTGCAGCCACCTCCCAGCTGTGCTAATATGGTTGTGCAGTTTGTGTCACCTTTGTCACTTGTGCCACATCCTGCTGCCCGTACGCTGCTTTCAGGAGAGCTGCAGCACACGTAAGCAGATCAACACCAGTTTTGACCCAGCTATCTGCTGGAAGTACTGAAGATCCCAGCTTGTCTATTAGTTCAAAGGAGCAATGCTAGCTCCAGAACCAAGAGCATACACTGTAGGCAGCTGCCAGACAGAAGTCACACCTTTGCCGTTTTCAGAGTTCTCTCTGCAACAACCACCACCAACCCTCACGATCACGTTTTCTCAGATGTAGGTATTTCTCCCTATCAATGCTTCACCTTAAGAAAGGGTTGAAACCCGGGGGTGGAAATGTGCACACTGCAGCCACTACTGACTGGAACCAGCGATGCCAATCCTGTTAACACTGCCTTCCACACATGCTGCATTCTCTAGAGGAGCTTCAAAGCACTGCTGCTCTGCCACATGCATGCATGTCTGCAACTACTGCCACAACTGCAGAATGCAGAGTATTTTGTCTCACCACCGTTGAGCACGTCACTTTTGCTGGGGTGGTATAGCAAAGTTATAAAGATGTGACCCATTTTCTGAACTGTCTCTAGATAACTGCACACTAACCAATGGCAGATACCCTCAATCCTCTCTTCTGTGCCCAGAACTAAACCTTCTATTCCTCCATACACACAGAGTAGAGCACTTCTGCAAAAATCAGAGCCTGAACTCCAAGGCTCTGGAATTACTTTAGTTTTCTATCTCACACACGAGCCACGCTTTTTAATCATCCTAGAGAGGACTTAATGAGAACTTGGTTTCTCCAGGTCACACATTCAGAAAAAAAAAATTGTCTCAGGAGTAGTCCTCAGGGGCAAATCACCTAAACCATCTGCAGTGCCACTAGAGACACCCCTATACTAGTCAATAGTGTGTTATTGCTAGCTTCTAACTCACATTATGGTGAGACTTCTAAAACATGACATATTTTAAAGCTATTGCTGAAATGGCATAATCATCCTAACAAGTACTATTCTAACAAAAAGTGTCTGTGGAAAAAAAAAATACGAAGACAAAGCAGTAGCTTCTCTCCCAGTAGCATATAACAACACGCATATAATCCTCAATTAACATATTACAGGATTCCATTTCTAGTACATTATGATTTAAGTTGTCTAGGTTGGTTTGTTTGAACATCTGTGCCTTTTTCTCTTCCCTCATTTTAATTCACTACATCTCCCATGTGTCAATAACAGCAGAACACCCTATTAGCTTGGATTTAATTGCTCAACTAAAACCAAAGAATCTCTTTCTAGATTAAAGCTGCTGCTTTCCTATGCAGTAAGAATTTGTACAGAAATGCTGTGTGTATTAGACCATCTACATGTTTGCTAAGTTAAAGACCTATAAGTAGCCTCAGCAGCCGGTTTAACATTTCACTACAATCTACTGACATGCTAATTAATAGCTAATCAGAAAGCTCCTAATAAGCAAATGAGATGTTATTTAGATTAACACTGGTTATTTAAGAGCTGATCACTTATAGCATATAAAATAGTGAAAATAAGTCAGCCATCTTGTGCCGCATTTCAACTACTTTTCAGAAAATAATTAGGTTCTCCTCAAAATGCACTTGTATGAGACCATCATCAATATTACGGCAGTGAAAGCAGTGACAAACTCCAAATTCCACAGCATCATTTCATATAATTTATCTCACCAAATTACCATCCCCTCCACCCCAAATCCTAGCATTTATATGGAAAGAAAGAGCTCATGTAGCATAATAGTGGACTATATCTAATTTCATGCAATAAACCTTTACTCTTGTTTACAGAAACCTGCTTTTAGATGACAGAAATTAAGCTCACAGTTCAGTCACTGCTGTGAGGGGGGAAAAAAGCCAAAGACAGAAAAAGGCTTGACAGACAAACAAACCACAAGTAAATGCTGAGCACTTCTGCTAAACATCTGGATAATGTCCTGGTCACATACAGCTTTCACTTATATCCATGAATTACCTAAAGAGGCTTCAAGTTCAACTTATGAAAGTGTCAATTATATCACCTCCCTAACAGTAACCTGGACAGACATGTGTTGTACTCTAGTATCACCAAATGGGCTCTATACTTACTGATCCCATATATTAGTGCGCCAACAGTCACTATTCTTATGGTTTTGTTAATATTTCATTCATGAAGAAACCATTGATGAAAGCATTTCATCATTACTGCATTTAGGAATAGGATATCTGCCAGTACTGGAAATGGATAGAGTGCATAAAAAAAATGTTCACGTCAGTAACAGGTTTACTTGGCATACATTGGTACCTTCACAGCTGATTGCTACAAACAATAGTTATCTGCAAAGAAAATTCAAGTGATTACAGTGGAGTATTCAGAAAGTTTGAATTATGTAACGTAACGGTTAATGTGACTGCTAAAGGGTTATATTCTTCCAGGTAGAGAATGGGATCATTCTACAAGAACTGTTCATCAACTGAGGAAGCACTTCAAATCAATTGCTTATGAACCACCTACAGACTAAAATGATTTCAAGACTAATTCTTGCTTTCAATACAGTATTCCAGCTGACAAAAAGAAAAACAAAACTCGCAGTTTAAAGTTACTAGGCAATAGTTTGAGCTATTCAATTATGCAACTGTTAAGTTTCTATGTAAAAGATCACAGACAAGAAATTTTCAAAAAGCCAAGCATCAGCTGTGCTGCCAAGGTGAGGTGAAGGGCACAAGAACACACGCTGAAGCATATCGCCTTCTTGTGTCCCGTTGAGTGTTTTGGAACCTTCTTTTCATTCACACGTTAATTCCAGCGCTTCGGGGAAAGGCCCTGCATGGGCAAATCCTGAGCGTGCATGTGGTATTTATGACAGGAAACAAGGAAACTCACTGAAGTTCTCTTCAAGGTAAGCTCAGAGTTTTCAGAAATGTTCTAACACTGTAAGTGCTTTCAGTCGTGGTTTCATCTTCTGAACTACAAAAATGCCGAACTGCAAGTCACAGGGTGGAGGGAGTGGTAGAAAAATAAAACTGAGCACCCCATCACTTTCCACTGTTCAGTTCTAGATTTACCTAAAATGCTGCTTAAATGTCGGCTTGTATTAGCACAGCTCTTCACTGTGCTGATGAATCATGTTACATTTTCTCCTTTCTTTTTTTAAAGAGTATTATAAAAAAATCCTTTTCCTACAAAAATCCTATCTGGAATAAGAAAGGACTCCATGAAGAATCAATAGTAATCAGGATGGAAAGAAAGCCTGTCCTGGCCACTGCAGATACCCATTGATTCAAGGGAGCCACATGTATAACTACTGCTACACCTACATACAAATTATGATCATTAAACAAAGCTAGTAGCTGCTTACTGCAAAAGATTCTTAAGCCACTGCAAAACAAAACTGCAACAATGCTGAAAGTATTTTAATGCTTTAACAAATTTATGAAATAAAAATATATTGTTTCCCCACATGCAGCATATTTTTTTTTTAAACCAAGTACTTAAAAGCACACTTTTCTTATTCAAGTTTTAGAGTACTGTGAGATCGCATTTTCAGAAGTACCAACATGACTCAGGCCATACAGTCTGACTCAGTTTAAAGGAAAACCCAGTTTGAAGAAATGTAGAGAAAAGAAAAAGCATTAGCTTTCCTGGCTATCAGCTTTCAGCGTGTCGAAATGCAGTGCTGCTTGAAAATGTAACTCGATTTTTTGATTATCAATTCACATTTAAGTTGGTCACGTTCTCTGAGCAAGGTTAGCAAAAAAGTCTTTCAGCACAGACCTTTTAAAAGTGAAACAGCTTACATAAAAAAGGACTCCAAGAAATAGCTGAAATTCTAAATGCAGTTGGGAAAGAGGCCAAGGAATCCAACAAACCCACTTTATCAATCTAAAGGAAAAAGAATAGGGATATGAGCTGATAAAGTTTAACTCTTTAAATGATATGATTCAAACAAGTTTCATTTGTTTTAAATCACGGTTTTTATCTGCTAACCACAACAAGGAAATAATCAGAACCATGAAAGAATTAACATGCCCTCTAGAGCTGCAGAAACCCTTATGCTTCATGGCTAAGCAGAATGTTATTCTTCCCGATGTGTCAAATCATCTTGTTTCAGGAATATTGCATTACCAGGGTTTGAGGCTGGGGTCCCAACCCACCCATCCTACCTCCCAAAAAGAAAAACAAAAAACAAAAAACGAAACAAAACAAACACGAAGAATTGGGCAGATTCCTGCATTCCATGCAATTGTATGCTTTCCTAGTCCATTTCTATGACTGAACAGAACACACTGGACAGGCATCCACACAGGGGCCAAACTGTCCCATCTAAACAGGTTGCGCAGGAGTAGTCCACAGCTGTCTGAACATTTCTAAAAGCACAGAGCTTTTTCATCAGCTCCTTGACTAGATACAAACTGAAAGCTGCACAAATGGAGAACAAAAGTTAAGACAAATAAACAGCACTCCATTAACAAAGAGCTGATAGATTTTAGTTTGTCTACCACATTCCCTAACATCTCCAGCACCAAAACAAATTCCCCAGCAATGGACAGAAAGCTGTGCTGACCCAAAGCTAGCAATCTATAGTACTGTTCCCACCTAAGAAATTCACAGCAAGCAGCAGGCCAGCAGGTAATTTGCTCTGTCTGCCTAAAAAGAGGTTCAAAGACCAAAGCTCTCTCGCATGCACTTAGATGCACGTGGAAAGGTTGCTGCCGATGAAGGTCATTCAAGGCAGTAGCTGCAAGCTCAAATGGTTTGGTTTCAAATCATGACACAAGAACATGTGAAAAAATGGAAACAGCTCCAACACTACGATTTTATTTTAACCTCTTTGGGGGCTATCCCCTGCTGCTGCTTTTTGAAAACACTTTTCCTTAAATCTAAAACTGCACTGTTACACTGACCCAATGCTCCATACTAACATAACGAAGATGCTTGCAATGCTAATCACCTAGGGGTATGGCAGCAGTGTTATTTAACATGGTAATGCTACCATAAGATCGTTTTAGATCTACCCAGACAGATTTGCTAGCTGATCTGCTGAAGGTACGGAACGGTGCAGGTTGCTGTGGAAACGCAGTACAGCTACACACTTCTCCATGACAACCGGGCCTCCCTGGAATACTAATGAATGCCCATGGCAACACGAGGCTAGAGACAAGATGTCTGGAGACCAAATATTTCATGTATCATTTATAATAAAAACTATATTTGTACATTTCCTGTGTGAGATTCAATGGTTTGTGAAGCCCTACAAAATGTTACATCTGCAGGGATCTTGCAAAGTGTGAAAATTGTATGGCCATAGCATAAATGGAAAATCCTATTTCAAGGCAATGTTAAGGTTGAAGTTCAATTCCACAAACAAAAAAAATCTGGAGTCAGCATGCCCAAAGTTAGCATCATCTTGTACACGAACACTATTGTCAACCCCAATATATCACAGTTACCTATGCACAATGTTTGTGTATTCTGTGACCATCAAAAAGGTGCTGTTCCTCCCCAGTACAGTCCTGTAGTGGGCACATATCTACTCTCCATATGGCAACTGCTGTAATTCGTGTTCCAAGGTCAGAAAGCATTGCTGCAGCATTTCAGAAAAGACTCACAGCAAGATATCGCTGTTACTTTATGCATGCTCCAGCAACTCAATGCATCAGTGGTGCCTTTTGTTCATAGGTAAAGGATCCACTGTTGAAAGTTACATATCAGCACAAAGAGTTTGATTAAAGTGATAAAAACATCTGGAATTAAACTGGAGAGACTTTCATCTGGGCCAAAGAGTTAGAAACAGAACTCTTGCTAATGGTGTACCCTACAACGTGGAACTAACCTGGACTAATACATGGCAAGTACCTCTTCTGCTTCCAGATACTGCTGCAGCCACTATGCGTTAATGCATGCATACAAGCAATATTAAATCAACATAATCACATTCAGCATTATTAGATCAGTGTAAGCACTGGCTACTGTTACATTAAGAGTTTTCAGAGAGTTGCAGAAACATGTTAATGGCCAACTTCAGAGAGATCTGAGGAAAAGGTTTGGGATGAAATGGCAACAAAATGCTGGCCATGGCCCTGGTATTGAATTTAGTATCAGTTTCCTTGAAATAGTATCACAGGACAAAAAAGAGCTTATCAAGTTAAATGAACATTTTTGTTTCAGAAGCTTCAATTAGTATAGATTGAGTAACAAAGAAAAAAGGCAAACTATTTTTTAAGCAGATTAACAGACTGCAGATTAACAAATTGCTTGACCAAGCAACAAACGTACCCTACGGTGGATCTACAGGCAACAAAGTTTTCCTCAGAGGAACAGAGCTTGTATTACAGCTCTGACAACACACAGCATTACTCAATGCAAAATTTGTCATCTTGCATCTATCCTGGTTGTACAGCGCTGAATTCAATTGTTTGTTTTTAAGCTATTTTAAGTACACTAAATACTACAATACCCAATACACAACCCCGCCTTTCTTCTGTCAGCACTTAAAGATCTAGTTTTAATAGGAACTAGCAGATAGGAAAAATAGATTTGCATTAAATTGCAAGATTACACAGCAGCACACCAGAATGTGTGTGGCAGAGACTAGCCTTTTTTCCAATCCCTATTTTTTCCATGAATATTTTGGTAAACTTTTTTTCTTCCCCATGCTGATATTTGTTATCCTTGTTCTCTTGCACTCCTCTTTGGGGGACTGGTTTATATTATGAGGGGACATGATGGGTAGTTCAACATTATCTCCTACAAAGAAAAATACAATACTAAATTGGGCTAGGGTTGGCAATAGCAATTGCTACTTTTTAAGAAAAGAAAAGAGACACTCGTTCACTAAAATGTTTTGTCATTTGCTAGTGAATTAAAGGTAGATTTGTTTTTTGTCTGTTTTTTAAACAGACTGTACCAGAGGGCCAAAGCGACCTGCTACATAGCACCACCTCTGTCAGGAGCCTTTTGACTCTCCCACTGCATGGCACTGGGCATACACACCATATGCAAAATGCAGGTGACCACGTACTGTTTGTTTCAGTTCTTGCATGTGAAGAACATCAGGAATGTTCCCATGTAAGGAATACACGTTAAGATCTGCATCAGTCAGTTTGAGCTATTAGAACCTTAAGTCTTCTTAATCCTTCCCACCCCATTACTTATTTTTTGTGTTCCTGTTTATGAAGAATTTGACACCTTTCTGCATTTTTTTTTTTAATTCCCTCTGCTCAGTTAATATACTTAGTTTGCTATGACAACCTATATTTTTCCCCCTCTCATACTACAGGTATTGAATAGATGCCTTACTTCAGGGACCAGACATAAACGTGAAAAAATAGTACTTGAGACCTGCTAAACTGATTAAATGCTGAAAGGAAGGATCAATTATCAGAGAAAGGCAAGCTAAGAGAGATGCACATAACACTGCAGAAAAAAACAACAGCTAGTACTGCCTCTTAGGGGCAATCCATACCACTAAAAGATAGGAATAAGCGGTATTGAGAAGTGTTTTCTTCATTGCAGCTAAAGCACACCCATCCTAGGCCAAGACAGTAATGCAAGAACAACACAAACTGAATTTCCCAGAAGGAAAAGGGAGTGAAAGGACCTCAGGTTTGGGCACCAGTAGACGAGCTTCCATTCCTTCCAATGTTTCATTTAACAACTATCTATTGGGATATTAAAAAAAAAAATTCGTGATGCATTTCAGGTAAAAGCCATTCAGTTCCAACTGCCATTGGTTAAATTAATGCAAATAAAAGCATACGAGACAACACAAAGCTATAACTTTTTTGAGTGTAGACTTAGCCAGTTCAGCAAAGCACTTAAAGATTATACATGGGAACAGCCCTCAGAGACACATGCTTTAGAGCAGAGAAGTTTCATTACCTTCAGACAAGATTTTCTGTGTAACACAACACAAAAAGCATACCATTTTTAAGCACAACAAAAAACAGACCCTAAATCTGTCATCAAGCTATTTATTCAGAGGGGTTTTCCTAATGCCATAATGGCCTGATGTTTGCCAATAGCACTGAGGAACAAAATTGTGTCCTCTCTAAACTACTTGTTTAAACAAGAATATTTTGGTGTTATACCAAGATACGCATGCATCCAAAGTGGAAAAATAGAGTCAGGCCACATGAGCACAGAACCACAACAGCACGAGGGATTTTCACAGGCTGAGTTCTGCATCTGTGGGGCCCGAATGCCACCTACTGGCCAATTTTGTACTTTCTCTTACCATCTTTTTACCAGCACGCAGGTGCTAGGCTGCCGTGGGAAGATGCACTCAAAATGTCTGCACGTGGGCAAGTATCTTTTAATTAGCCATAGTGTGATTGAAAACACGGGATAGTGTTGCATGGCACGCCTTGTCACAGGCAGGTATGTATTTAAAACCAGTCCGTGTGCTTGCTCAGCATTTTGGTAGTACAAAAGTTCTTCTGCGTAAACTGTAGAAATGACAATGGGTTATTGTTCAGTTCTTGCTCCTACTGTTTTCACTTATTATTCCATGAATGAATTGTTCCTTCCCCTACACTTTTCATTCGTTCCCTAAAGACACCAACTTCAGGGCCATTATGTAGTAACGAGCTCCAACAATAAACCAAAGAGGTATTATACTTTTATTAAAGTAACTGATATAGGCGGGAGAAAAGAAAAACGGAGAGACATGTTTCACACAACTAAAACCTTGCAGCTTCCCTTTCCCCGCATATTACAAAAGCCAAAGGTTGTACGAGTTTATAAGGGCTTTTCTTTTTATATCTTGAAACTACTGCTGCTGCCACAACACTACTCCTGGCATTGCTACCACCACCCACCCCTCAGGAGCTGCAGGACTCAGGTTTCTTGTTCTCAGTACATGTGTCTCGGCTCCAGGATATTTGTTTCGAGTGTCTGGCATTGCCATTATACATAGAGAAGTCCGCTGTGCAACATCACAAAGCAAATAATATTTAGCAAACTTAAACAGTCCTGTGACAATATAAACGTATGCCCTGTGATCTGTAACGCTTCTGTTGCGGACACTGAGGGGTTGGTACCAGCAAATACAATTCATAGCCCAGCAGGGAGGTATACAGGCAGGTTTTTTTTTTTTTTAATGCAGCTGAAAATTGAATCAGTTTGTAGCATGTTCTGCCTGCTTGATGAACAAGATGTAAGATACAGGGGAAAAATACTAGAATGCTTGAAATAATGCCATAAGTACAAATAATAACTGGGACATGGTGCTCAGGGCATATTTCAGTACTTTCCTGAAAATGGATATACATCTTCATAGTCATTGTTTGACCTGAGTCAGTGACGTATGGAAAAATAATACCATACAGTGATGGCTGGGAAAGAGTGATAGAATGGGTGACTGCTTCTAGCAAATATGCAGGAAATTAAAGTTGCTTCCTTCCTCCATTCCCCAAAATGGCTTGGGTAGATGGAGCATAACTTAGAGGAAGCAGTTAAGCGGCAAAGCTGGCAAGAGGAGAGCTTCAGTACTGAAGGAAGGCAGAAAAAAAGATTCACAAAGGTGAAAGTGTTATGAAGGAAAAAAAACATGGAAAGAGCTCAGTTTTGGCGAGGGGAAGTTACCCATGTAAGTCACAGAAGAACATTTGTAACTTTACAGAGAAGATAATAGAATAAGCATAAGGGGAATTAATTATCTTTATCCAAGCATTAATCTGAGATAATTTATTAATGGTAAGGAAATCCTAAGCATAATTTCAGTATCTATGTCATGCTGTCATGCACTGGAACTGGCAGTGCAGCACACTATGCTTATTAGCCATACACAAATGCAAAAGCTTTAAGAGGAGCCCTACTGCATGCACTGTCCCTCATTGCTCTGTCCACACGCAGCGTGTCTTGTGCTTTCCAGAAAGCATCAGGCCTTACAGCACATGCTAAGAAGGCTTTCCGTGCATGCAGTAAATCCAGTAATTTTGGGTCACATTGAGCCTTACTGCACATTTGCAGAAAGTTAAAATAACATTTGCATTGCAAGTCTGCTGCTTCCTTCAAGCACTGAACTTAACAAGCAAAGCAACTGTAAATACATGCATTTTATTTCTTTATAGAAAATGAGAGCTCTACACATACTTCTGCTGAAGAGGAACACCACGCATAAGGAACAAGAGCCACCACATCCAAAGGAGACAGCGTTCACTCTTTCTGACATGGAGTCTGACCATCCAGCTTCCTAAACAATTCAAGGCAATTGTTCATCATCAAAATATATATTTAGTTTTATAAGCTTATTATAGACCTTCCCAGGGTTTTGAGGGAACACGCCTCTCAACTGAAAAATGGAACAAAAGACTTTAAAGTCAACAGGTTTTAACTACACCATTAGAAGACTACAGCCTACGCATACCCTATCTCTCCCTCCTTTTTTTTTTCCTCAGTAAAGGCAATGGTGCATCACCATCAGCAAGTGGAGTAAATTAGTAATTAGTAAAGTTGAGGTCAGCTAGGGAGGACAAATTAAGTGATTTCAGTGAAGGTTAGACGTATAACACCTCAGGTCATTATGCAGTAAGTTTTGTTTACCTGATTGCGCAAGCACATACCAGACAGTGGAACAGAGCTGAACATCCGAAAGCACAAAAGCAGGTGCTTAATGTTAATACCTTAAGACCAATTCCAAATTCCTGTCACTGTAAAACTGTTTCTACCACTTGCTATTCTCCACGACCCTTCTCATTTCCTGGAGTCACATGGTATAACACAAAGCTCTGCAACATAATTATGCTTTCAAATATATTTTAAACTACAAACCCCATGCTGTGCAGAACACCACAGATCAGTACTCTAAACGTCATCTACACAAATTTATCAATCTTAAAAAGCATAAGGCAGACAGTATTGGTTTTTGTGGCCGGTGTTTCACTAAAACACCATGTTACTCCACCATACAGCGCACATGGAGAATACTGCACTGGCTGTCAGTTTTGTGCAATCATAGTGGGAATGCATGTCAAAGTTTAGTGAGACAGCCACCATGTTCTGCTACTGACATTTATATTGCTGCTAGTAACAACTGTTAGAGATCCAGAGCTTCTGTGTGCTGTTGTACGTTCTCGAGATCTTCTCAACAGGCAGGATCCTGGGGGTACCTAACAGAAAACCTGTTGTACTAGAAAAAACTTTATGCAATTTCTACACATTTACCAAAGTTCCTCTCTTTAGTCAAACATCGTGTCCATCACAAAATGACTAATTTCCTGCAGATGAGAACTCTGATATGCTTTGTAGTGATGACATTTAAGTGTATGCTTACAAGTATTAGAGACAAATACTTCTAGCAAAATGAAGTTTTCTAAATAATGACATCAGTGGTGTAATTCTCAGCCCTTAAAAGATGTGAATATATTCCTTGACATATACTTTGTACAGCAGGATTAAATTCAACTATACCCATTATGAAAATGGATCTTTGGTTATTCATTTCACAATACTAAGAGCTGCCTTATACTAAAACAGCATTTTTCTCTTTGTTTTGCAATTTTATTGCAAAACAACTGTTAACCCCTAGGCTAATAGTCAGGACACTAGATACTTTGCAAAGATCTACTCTTCGCACACATGAAATGAAGGATACTGGCTTTTGGATTTCTGGGCAAATAGAAGCGAGACGCAGTTCCAGCCAGAACGGCCAACAGAAGGGAGAAGTCCTCCTCAGCCTTCCTCCAGCCAGCCCTGCTTGTGCTATCCCGGCCTTCCCCCAGCACTCAGACCCCTTTGCAAGCCTTACCTCACTAAAGCAACAAAACCCAAACAACCTTTCCACAAGAATTGTTTTCTAACATTTTTGCATGCTACACCAGCTAGCAAGTGCTGAGGATGGCACAAAGGCACAAAGCCAGAAGCACGAATTCTTCCCTTCAGCATTGACATCCATGTGGTCAACTGCCTTTTGAGGAGCTTATAGCTGCATACTGCTTTTTTGTACTTCGCTCATTTAATATCAGACTACACTAGAGCATGCAGCTCCTAGATCACTCCTCAGGCACCAGCAAAGACCTAACACAAGCTCTGATCATTTTGCACTGGAAGCCACTTACATTCAATTCAGATGCCATACAAGCCCATAAAAAAACAAACATACGGGTGCACTGCTCAGAGCACTCAGAGCTCTGCCGTACCAAGACAATGAACAACATTAGATGCATGAAGTCAACCATTACTTTTAAAATACATTCAAAAGAAGCAACAAGGAGCTAAACAGCTGATCCAAAGCACCAAGGAGGCACTTAAGTTTAAGTCAACAGGATACAGGTATGTACGTGTGCTTTGCAGAATCCAGACCTAAATGGTTTAGGTGAAAGGCACCTGGAGATACCTGAATCTGATGTCTAGGGAATAAGCCTGTTACAAACACTGTAGCAATTTCACTCTTGTAGATTGTTTTCATTATTTTATCATAGCACCAGAGTAAAAACAACTACAGTTTGTTTTTCCATGCAGTCAGTTCTGTAATCAACTTCCACAGCACGCTTGAGCAACAAAATTAAACACTTACATTGTGGAACTACATTATAATTTAGCTCTAAATGCTTCCCTAAGCCTATAAATTACATTTCATATTTGATATAAATACGTACCTAGAATCATTCATTTATTCAATTTCTATTTATATATAGTAGTATGCAAGAAAGAAAATGCAGTTTAATGAAGTCCATCAGTTCAGATGCTACTATAGAAAGAGTGGCACAAGAAAATCATTATTCCTTATTTTCATGTTACATGTATTGAAAAGTACATGTCTAAATACTTTTAAAATGGTTCTTATAAATATATATATAAACACATATTATGGAAGAGGTTATACAATTAACCTCAATGTTTGTTACCATCATATGTTCTTACCCACACAGAAACAATTTTTCAAGACCAGGCTGTTAAAATTTTAACGGTGCCATAGTTTAAGAGGAAAGCATTTTTCTTCCCTATTCTTTCCTGAAAGAATTGCACGACCTTTGTATGTCAACTCCAAAAGAACATTTTTGTTCTAAGAACTCATCTGAACAATAATGCAAAACCACCCTGCTACCCATGTTCTTATCCAGGGAGCTCAGGTTTTCCACACCTTCTATCACATACACTACCTCAGCACAAGCTTATTATTTCAGTTTTATTTTAAGTCTGAAATAGTGGAAATAGCTAAAAGTCAAAATCAACAGCATATACCCCTTTGCTCATGAGGCATATCTTTTCTTTCCAGTGGTTGTACAGATGGAAAGCGTAATTCTAATGACAATTGTGCCGAACACGTATGTAAGGCTATATAGTAATGAAACCCAAGTCACAGATAAAATTAAAGAACTAGAAAAACATTTAAAATTAGGCTTCTAGAGGGCTTCCAGGACAGCAATAGCCATATAAAAAAAAAGATAAAGATGCAAAAAGCATATTTAGCAATACTATGTTATGTTGAATAAATCCATAGTGCCTTACTGACCATTTGCAGTACAGTATTTAAATTAAGCTTCTCAATCCAAATATAAGAAAAACAGATCTAAGAATCCATGTAAGTGCCCATTCAATAGGAAGGTTACAAATACGATTTAAACAATCATTTAACCAAGTAAGTTTTGGCATCACCTTGATCTACCAGATAGATCTAGTATGGACTTGCCTTATGCAAATTTGTCATTTAAGTTTGAAAAAGCACACAGTCGGGAAGCCGAATAAATGAGTTGAACTAAAGTTGCCAGAGGCAGAAACTGTTACCACAAATTCTTCTTGAATGACAACACCACTGTAAAGCTAAAAGGCAAGATGAAGCTCTTGTCCTTTTAAAAAAACTGTATAAAAAGCAATGAATGCTCCTATTTTATGAAAACATCTTTGGTTACTGAACATTTTATAGTTAACTTATCTTTTTTTCCTTTGCAAACAGGCATATCTAAAACACACTAATCAAAACAGTGTATTAACTATTAAACAACCAAACATTCCCAATGCCTCCAGAGTTTACAACATCATGCTTAATATTATTATGGCAAGTGACCACAGGATTGATTCAACTGCACTAGCGATTGTTTCAGTTAATGCTATTTGCCTGAAAATTAAACAAACAAAACCACTCATTTTTCTTTCAGTTCTTTCCATGGGCTTAAGCATTTTTTTAAACTTTGTCTTTTGTTTACAAGTACCCACTATGAACCAAGTAAATACACAATACCCATTTTTTAAAGGCTGAGTTGTAAACACAAATGTACATCAACTAATGACACGAGCACAGCAGGATGTTTCCAAGCCTCCCATTTAGCATAAGATGCTTTAATTTTTACTACTGTTCTCATAAGCTCTGCATACACATTCCCTTTATATATTTCAAATGTCTAATACATATCCCAGGATAACATACATTCCAATTATCACTTTAACAGAAATAGTAAAACTAATTTCTTCACCAAATTTGTTTTATTTAAAAATAAGACAGACAAGTCAAATCACAGAACCAAGTGCTTAGATCTTATGCCATGGGAGAGGATTGTACTACTCGGAGTTCATTATGTGATTCTTGGGACACACAGCCTGTCATTGATAAAAGCAAAAATGGTGTGAAAAACTGTAGGTCTTCCAAACCGGTTTTTAACAACAGCCTACAGCAGGCTTTGAGGAAATCTAATATTGGACAGACCTACCAGCTCACTAATAATTAACCACTGTTGAACAAAATATCACATTGTAATAAACATGCAAAGCCTCATTCCAGTCTAATTTCCAACTAAAACCCAGTTTCACTCATTGCTGGGTGTAGGACTGGCAATTGGCCTCTCACCCAGAGATGAACTACACACGCCTGTCCCTCCCTCCTGGCACACTGAACACTCATCTTATTCCAAAAACTCTGTGCTCTGAGACTTGGTATTCTCAAGAGCTGAAACATTGTGCTGGCTACTCTGCCTGCATGTCCCTGCTGTACGTCCAGAGGATTTGGACTGATTTTCAAAGGAATCTGAGGCCACTCTGTTTAACCCCCCTAAACCTGGATCAGCAGTTACTAACAAGTTTCACTTTTCCCTCTGCTCACACTGTAAAACCACCTGCCCTGTTGTATGGATTGAACTGAGTCAAGAAAATAATTCTCTGGAAACACTAAACAAATAAATCAAGCTTTGCATTGACTTGAGTGGAATAAAAGCACAGAGAGGGAGCAGGAAGTAACAAGCAAGGAACTGCAACCATCATAAGGAAAAAAAGCCACAAAAAAAAAAAAAGGGCTGATCCTCATGTACTTGTTGCAAAGCACCATTAGCCACCCAGACGAGGAGGTCTGGAGACCTTGGAGGGTGCTGGCCTAGGTTCTACAGCAGCAGGGCTACAGAAAGAAAAGCCTATAGAGACAGGACCATAAAGATCCCATGCTTTTTTTTTTTTTTTTTAAATCCTTTTAGACATCCCTGCCTGTGCCACAACACTATTTTTAGGAAGATGAAAAGTGTATTTCCATTGAGCACATGGCCCTACTAACTGTGTAACATATAAAAGGAAAAAAACTCTTTGGCTCTTAAATGTGCTTTTCTTCTTTGAACAAAGAGCCTCTGAGCCAGCTCTCAACTTTCTTTTTTGGTAAACTTTAACAAAGGTTTGTCCTACAACCATTTTATGAGCATGCAACATAATTAAGCAGACCATTTTGTGAACTCTGGAACTTATTTCCCCCTCCCCCAGCAGATTCTCTGGTGCACTAGTAGTGATACAACCAAGCTCACACCACAGTAGATGAACTGGAAATGTGAATGAATTTGTTGAGCCTCCACTGTCTGCCCACCTATTTTCATGAAGCTCATGGAAAATTAACTTGAACTGTTTCTGCTCTGCAAAAGTTAATTGAAAGCAACTGAGAAATCCAAGATGTCTTGAGTATTGGTAGGGAGAGGCTAACAGAAAGGATTAGTGTGGGCAAGCCCAGCTGAAATGTATGTTCTCTCACCAAAACCACTGTCAGCTCACTGCAGTCATGTATTGAAAAGGTCATACAGTCACACACAGCAGATGAAAATGTGAATAGTTTGACTCTGATCTTTGCCTTCTCAACTAGCAAGCCCCATACAATTACTCTTAGCAGAGCCACTGTGTGCAGTTTTAGAATTCAGGCTTCTTCCCCTGCTTTGGCTCTTCCCACAGCTTCCATCTCATCTCTCCTCACACCTGGCAGCTCCTACCAGAGTGCTTACTAGCCAGAAGAGGCAGAGAAAATGAAAAACAGGAGAGCAAGCGGTAGCAGTTCTGTTTTGTGCACTCCTGTCTCTCCCCCAGCTATCACAAGCTCCTCCAGCTGCGACTGCTGCCTTCCCGACCAAGCTGCTGGCAGCAGCCGGATGAGCTAGAGGAGGCCGTGAGGAACAGCAAGTCAGCTGGACAGACAGATGACAGGAACAGAAGCAGCTACCAGGGAGGTTCACAGCTTTTCCCATTGACCTCCTCACAGAATAGTAGCATTGCCACAAAAGCTTCTGGAACAAAATGCTAGATTTTCAGCTCTTCAGACCTGCACAGCTTCAGACTCTACAGGATGTTAGGCAAATGAAGATATGATTAGCACATCAGATTCCATACATTATATGGATCCGTACATTGTTCTAACATCACTTCTGGAGCCTAACTAATTAAATGCGAGTGGAAATGAAATCACAGTTCTCCTTCAACTAAATACTGAAGTCCAAATAGCTAAAAATCTCCCTCTTCCTCCAACAGCTTCACTACTTTCCCAAAACATTTCAACAGTATAAACTGTTTATACTTCAGAGGCAAGTGTATACAATAGGTATAGAGAGCTTGTTTTAACCACAGTAGAGAAATAATTACCACGAACTTTCTACCTCCCACCTGCAATTCCTGCCCAAAAGAAACAATCGCAAAGCAAAACAGTGATTTAGCTGAGTGGGTGCATTTTGGCACTGTGATTCAACAACCTACAGAGTACTCACCTGAAACAAACCTTACACATTCCTAATCACCAACAAAACTGATAACAATAAAAAACAATAAAAGGAACTTGTAGTTTCCTCGTCCTGAAGATGTTCAACCTGGTACCTCTGGAATCACTTATGCTTTTGAAGAGAAAAAAAGGTAAGTTTGTTCCTTCCACTCTCTGCTGGAGAGATTTTATAGCAAAAGTAAATAGAATTTTTCACACCTACAATACTTAGCTGAAACAAACTTTCATGGTAGCAGAGCCTATTACTATAGCCAACAGCCCTATTACTAAGGGAGCTTGGTACAAGATATGTGTTTTAGCTTCAGCTTTTAGACTTCAATTTTCCTGCATCTTACACTGAATCTTCCAAAAAAATTAGATTCACAGTCACAATGCTGCTGGCTGCAGTTCAGGAATATATCCCTGTTCTGGGGAACAATTTGTCAGGTGCTATAGTCCAACAAAAAGTGTGGATATTCTCAGGTGCCTTCCCAAAATAGAGCCAAAAGCAAGAAAAACTGCATGATATTAGTATTAATTGGGTAGCCATTATTTTATTCCACTATTTCTGCCAGGGAGCAGAGAAAGCACAGGTGTTTGTATTGAGGATGCTGCAGCGGAAGAGTAGAAAGAGACCCAGAACCCATTTATTACACAAGTATAAAACTGAGCAAACACTCCGGGCCCTGAGTAGTTATTATTGAAGCAAGAGAGTAAATGTTGATCACAGAATTCAGGTTAAAGAAAAAAAAAAAAAGCAGTTCTGAAGGAGCATTTATCCTGTAATTTTCAAAAAGAAAGTCCTGCAAGAATGCTTGCAGCTCTGTAGTTGACAGTCCACACTCAACTTTCTATAGACAAGTGGTCATGTTGATTAAAGTTACACAAAGATACAGCTAAACTCTCCATATGAAGTTAGTCTACATACAAATAAAACTGAAAAATCCAATTTGCTGATTTTGTTAGGTCACAAGACCCTTGGTGTACAGAACTGTCCACACAGGTACTGAAACAATTCCTCCCCCACTTGCTTTGGTGTCTCACAGTTCTATAAGACATTTAACCTTACATTTTATGAACATTGTCAACAGATCCCCAAAGAATTGGCTTTTCTGATCCCTTTCCACACTCTGCTCCTGCTTGCTCACTTTCTCAAAAGAGTTAGCCCCAAAATCCCATGACTAAAAGGATTCAGATTAGCCTAAATAAATTAATGGGGATATGAGAATACTTGGCAAGGGGTACGGAAATACACACTGATTTTTCTTCCACAATAGCTGATTCTTGGAAGCCCATCTTGACATGTATAGTATTCTTTTGTATTACTCCTGGCTCCCAAATTGTTTTTTCATGCAGCTGTTGGAGGCAACTGTCAGCACTATTTGGAAATAGAGGAGATCCAACTCAAAAATAGACCAGATCTAATTCATCAAGATCCAAACACAGTCAAACAGTTTTCAAGGTCAAAGTTTTAAATCTAAGATACAGTAGTTACCATCTTTACAGCTTTTATGTCAAAAATACTTCTGATTTAATGAACCTTCTCTCACTGAAGAATGATGAACATTTCCCTCTTTTTAGCCTGTGGCCTGTGGAATAAGCTTATTTCTGTTTATTCTCAGGTTGGAGGAAAAAAAATAAAAATCCTAAGGCAGTTCAAAAGAAACAAAGTCCCAGGTTTCTTCTCTCACTTCAAGTTATATGTCACAGAATTGAGTGTAACTGTTTATTTCAAAATTTAGAAATTACAACTTTTTCGGTATATTAGGTGAGTATTTTTAGGTTGTTCTCCCCCCCCATCCCTTCCACCCCTTTATTTAAGTTGGCATTCATCAGTGAGCATGCTTATTTTTTTTCATCACTAGTTCCAACATTCGTACTCTCCATTCACTTCAGAAACATGAAAAATCTTTCTTCAGGTGCTCCTTCCAGAGTTATTCCTTATTTAACTTATTCAGCAAGGAAGTACTTGAGATTTGGCAATACTAACTTGACCGGTGTTCTTTTGTTTGCTAGTACTGTAGAAACATTAAGATACAAGGAAAGCAAAGTACCTTTTATTTTGTTTTTCCTATCCTTATAGCATAGGATAAAAGTACTTATTCTGAGCAAAGGAAATTGTTTTGGAAACACCCTGGAGAGAAATAACATACAACATTACTAAATGCTGAAAATACACTAAAAAAGACTATTTTTATTTCCATTATTGCACAAGGATCCAAGCTTACAGAAGAACCAGCCTGCCCCTTCACCAAGAAAGGAAATAAGAGCACTTCCAGAAATTCTATGAAAAGAGTGTGAAGGAAAAACAGTCTCAGAAGTGAACCTGGATTATCTAGGTGGGCATGCAGGAAAAGGTGACGTGTGAGAGGGGATAAAGCTGCCTTCTTCCTAGACCCAAGCCCAAGTGCAATAAATGTCATTAATGCCTGGCAATATAGAAAAGTTCTGTATTCTTAAAATTCAAATGGAATGGTTATTATACCTCACGAACAATTAGGGGTAGTGTATGTTTATGCATAGATCTTGACCTAAGTTCAGTCACATACCAAAAAACTAAAGTATTTTTCAGAAGGTGACTCCAGAAATCTGGAATCAGATTCATAAATGTAATTCACTACAATCTCATTTTTGCCCACCAGCATTTGAAGCGTTTCTAAGACCACATTTAATTTTAAACAGAAGGTCAATTTGCAAAATAAGCTTCTGGTCTTTCTGCCTTATACATTCTAAATATTAACTGTACAATAGTTTTACTGGTTTGGTGATTTGCAAGAGACATTGCAGTCAGTGCTTATATATGCAAATATAGCTTCTAGGAGCAAATATTTATCACTCATTTAGATAAAACACGAAACTAGAACTATTTTCTGCCTGTTCTACATTTTCCATTCGTTTCTAACTTACACTACTTCAGCCTGGGTTTCCATTAACACCAAGACTGGCTTTTCACCCTTCTTCTCACTGCTTTATGATAACTATTACAAATATGGATCTGAAGCCAATAATCACATATACACTTCTGGCATACATACTTGTGCTACACCTAGAGCTCTCCAGGATTTACAAAAAAAGCAACCAGGTTTTTGAGGACTAAGTCTCCCCTCCTCCTCCTCACCCCAAAACCCTTCCTCAATCAAAACTGAAGTCCATCAGCCAGTCCTGAATTGTTCCACCTTGGCTGACAGCACACTCCAACACTGAGCCAGCTGCATTTTAGGTTTTGTAGGACAGGAAAGAATGTACTTTAGAACAAAAAGACTCTGCATAACATTTTCATAGATACTGGTGTTTGGATCCAACTCATGTTGTGAGATGCTTGCTTAGAGGAAAAAATGTTGCTATTACATGTGACTTGAAATTAAAAAGTAAGATTATGTCAAAATGCATGTTACAGATCAAAACATCCAATTCCAACAAGATTGTGTCAGTCAGTAGCTCTACAGAAGACAACCATTAAATTCCATTTCATATGTATATTGACTACTGTTTTAAACATGACAAATAGAAGCAAATCCCCTGATGTCAATGAAGTTATAGACCAAGTCACATAGGAAAATAACATCATGTCTTCAAAGAGCTCAGAAGACCTTGAACTTGTCTGACACTGGTTCCTAGAGATCCAAGAAGCATCAGCCTGGCCAGATGGCACCTGGACAGCGTGGCCATTGCCAAACACATACTAGGAGACCAAGGCCCAGCATGTGAGCAGCATCTACTACAAGGGAGTGGCTTTAGGTACATTGTGATCACATCTGACCCCTCTTCCTGCTTGCTGTAACTCTCACCATTCAAGTCCTGCTTGCTTCCCCCATACCCTTTCTTATGGTACCATGTTTGCAGTTTCCTGGTGTTCAGCTTTGTTTCTAACCACGCTCTTGCCCAGCCATTTAACAAGAGCAATTCCTTCAGCACTCAAAGTCCTTCCCCTACACTTTCCCGAGTCTCATGGCCATGGCTGGCTCCCTCCTAACCCTGTCTCAAATTAATTTGGCACGAGCATCCACCCTCCAGTCAAAATCCCTGCATGCACCTAAAGAAACACCGCTCCAGATGAAAGGCCCTCAGTTATAGAAGTCAGCTGAATGCTGAGACCCATGGTATATCCCTAGAAACCCTTGGATTTTGAGAACTGTTGGTACCTCTATGACAGTGCAGGATACCTACCATTCTGACTATCTAAAATCGATCTCTTCCTTATTATTTTACGCTTTAAAGCAATAACTTTAAGACAACCTCTGATCACAGGGTTTTACAGTGCAGACTCCATCCAAGATCACTCTCAGCTATCAGGGCAGGCCATCTGATGAACTTAGCACTCAGAATCAGGCCTGCACTAACAGCAGTATCCTTCATAATCCTTCTGAGGAATAGAAACAAAACCATGTGACCTAAATATCCAATGTTCCGAGAAGTGAAGATTAGAGGATTCATCTGAGCCATTTGTGACCATAAACATCATCACCTTCAGGCTAGTGTAATCTACGTCCTAAAGCACCCAGAAGTTACCTGTTCAGAACATAACTGATATTCAGCATGTCCTAGTAAGAGCAGTGGAAAATTTCCCAAGATAAGTACAGTCCTGGATAGTTCAACTCCTATCAAAACTACAAAGATCCTCAAGAATCCTGAAGAGACTGGGAAAATACATAACATGCCAAAAGGACTTGTTTAAATCTGATTCCTGATAGTAAGCGTTAGGGTGGGAGGGGATGATCAACGAGAAGGCAGAGAATACCTAGGAAGTTTGTAGTTTATACATTCGAGATTTACAAACCAGAAACTGTGTGCAAGTCTTCAAACATTAAACTTGTTCACCTAAGCAAGCACAGGAGAAAAACTATTTGTATACAAATGTAAATTAGAGAACTTTCTGGTAGTAATAAAACATGCCATAAAATAAACATTTCTTCCATTTCAAAGCATTTTCCTACAATCTGATGAAGATTATAATGTTACAACGTTACCCTCTTCAATTTATTTTTCTCCTGAATATGCAATTTTCTACTTGGCTAATCGTTTAAACATGGTTATGAAACAAGAACACAAAAATCACTGAATCTCAATTGAGGAACAGAGAGCTCATTTATTAGAAGTTAGCCATGTCAAAGAAACAAAAGCAGATAAATGGAGTTTTACTGCTTACTAGTACCAAAACAAGACCAGTTCTTATACGTTCCTCCCCCACCCACCCCAGGCTATGGGTAGGGGATGAGAAAAGGGGAAAAATTAATATAACACATTCTTTTCTCTAGTAACTTATTTAAAACACAAACCACAGTCATTCATGAGGAAAAACAACCAATGAGCTTGAACACAGTTAAGAAGTCCACATACCAAAATTAGATGTACCTTTTCTAAAGGTTAAGTAATGCAATACTACCTAATTTCTTCACTCTTAACAGGTTTAGACAGTAGTGAAATGAAACAAATCTCTGTACCCATTTTAAAATGAAACTTTAAAATTAGCAGTTGTGCGGTCTAGTGGCCTTTCTGTCTTCAAGAAAAGTATTTGCTCATTATTGGATATTCCAGTAAGCTTACTGTCCTTCCAAACTGCCATGTATCGATATACACAGATCTGTTATCAGATGACTGAAACAATACAGGCATTGATACTTATTATAAAGCAAACTAATCATTAACTGGAAAGTTAATAAAAATGGGAAAGAACACATTCTTCAAAACTGAAGAGCTTTTATATTTAGTGTGATCAGAACACCATAAAGCTTCAGCCAGTGCTTTCAGAGATCACTAGTTTAGATGGACAGAACTACTAGCATCCAGCAAGCTTTCTGCCCAGAGAATGATTAGCCATGTGGTAGGTATGAGTGTTCTGCCAGGAAATCAGGGCAGAAGAAATATTATGATGAGAGCAACGAGCATCTAACTGCCACTGTAAGTGGGAGATGCCACACAAAGCAGCTGGCAGCCTCCAGAGGGGCAGCAATGTTGGCAAATCAAAGTAAAACAGCAAGGATGTTCTTTTGGTCAGGGCAGCGCAAGACATCTTCATATTGCCAGAGGTTTTTGGAGGAACTGAAGTCCTGTTCAGCCAGTGACGGGCAATAAGAATTCAGCCTCCACTTTTGCTAACCTGGTCTCATACTAACCACACCAAGAGATTCAGTGCACATTTCTCAATCTTACTATCTATATCCTCATTTCATGCTGGACTGCCTAGTTATACTGTGTATGATGCTAAATACAAAAAATATATATAAATATAGGTATTGTTGTTGATGAGTGCCAAGAGTTAAATAATCACAATTAAAAACAGACAAGAAGAAAAAGTTTCAGACGGGTGCTTGACAGCATTACTGCAAATCTCAAAGAGCAGAAAACACTTTTACCACAGATCTTCAGGAGAAGAAAGCATTCCTTCTGTGTCTTATGCTGGTGCTGTGAACGGTCCTCTCTGGTTTACACTCACAACAAAACCTCAGAGCATACAGCAGTCCCAGAAAGCACAGAGCTCACTCGCGTTGGTATTCAGGGGGTCGTAGAACACTGGGGTGGAATCAAGATCTCAAAGAAGAGAATGGAAGCATTAGCCTTCGCTACCTGTGTTTTTGGAAGGGGATTCAGTGGGCATGGGAAGGTAACACTGCAGTTTACTCCACAAGGACACAAGACTTTAATTTCACTAGAAGTTGGGGGGTGGGAGGGGAGATCCTAGTAAAATAGCTTCAAAGATAGCTTTCCTTTCACAGGCTTTGTATGAACAGACATTTGAACTCAGAGTTACTTTTTTTATGGGTTTTTACTCAAGGACAGAGAGAACAAGATCAAGTAATGCAAGCTTTTATTATCTACCTAATCACTATGAAAGAGCATAAAAATGATGAAGAAGTGGAGAAGGTTACTGTACCATCAGTTACAAAGAGACCCATTCCAGCACCCACAATCAGCTTCAAGAATTCTATCAATTTCAGCAGGCTTTGAGCCTGAGCTTTATTTGGCATGGTTCATTAAATACAAAGCTATTTCTTAAAGCCTGTATGGCTAGCTTTCTGTTCCAGATTAATTGTAATCACAGCCAGACACATTTAGGAATACAGCAGGAACAGTAACACCTGCATCACAAACAGTGAAAACCAACATTAAGCTGCCGTGCAGTTTAATGATCAGACAGTAGCTGTGTGGGATGGACCTTACCGAAGCTGAAGACTGACCACAGGACCTGACAAACACTGGCAGGGAGCGTGCTTTGAACTGCAGCAGGTACAGCTGACAGACAGCAAAGACTCAGATTCCTTTCTATCCTGCCCTCTGCTGAACCTCCCATCTTCCACAGGCCATGCTCCATGTACCCCTGCCTTTGTTCATTAACCCACTCCAATATTCTAGGTCGAAACTCCTGGCTGCCAGAAATGTAAGCCATTTACATGGCAAATGTAAGCCATGTAATAGGACAGAGATGAGCAGCTGCAGTTGGAATTTCAGGCACTGAGAACATTATGGTAGAAATAATTTGTCTGCCGAGACTTCCCACCAATTCTACCACCCTGGCAATCCAGCCACATGTACTGACTGGTTACCTGTTCCTTTTTTTTCCCCATGTCTCCATGATGTCTCTTCTTCCCCAATTTTATTACACACATCTCAAATATATAAAACTTAAATATACATATGTATAAATAAATCTCTTATTCCTATAAATACACATTTCATTTCTAACATTTCTGCAGCTCTAGGAATGCCAATGCAAGTGATCATATATAGCAGCAGCCACAAATCATTTTCTTTTCGTCATTTAGAGACAGTCACATTAAAATTTATGACATGATTTCTAAGCTGTTTCATTATCATTATTTTAAAGGAATTTCCTGTATAAAGCTCACTATAATGTGTGGACACGTTTCCAGGAAGGTCAGCTTGTTGGTACCTTATGCTTAAAAGTATGTAATTTATATCAGTGTTTTCCAAGGTTCTTAAAGTTCAGAGCTCCTATTTTCTGACTACTAAAGAGTACTGTATATAATTTTAACTGATGGAAAAACCCTAGCAAGGGCCTAGAGTGACTGGTACAGCTGGATCTGCTACTCTTACATCAACAACTGTCACAGAAACAAGAACAAAGGAGTTTTACATAAAAAATTCAAGTAGTTTGTTTATACTAGTATTGCCCCCCTCTGCCCCCCCCACCCCCCCCAAAAAAAACTAGTGTCCTTCATGCAGAAAGCTTAATGTGCTTATTATGTTGACCTGCCAAAATCATCTGCATTATTTGGAATTGGCACAAAAATAAGCAGATGACAAAATTTCAGGTGTCTAAGAATTACTTCTCCTTCCATGGAAGCAATCTTAATGGTATTCCTGTTTGTTGCTTACAACAGACTAGCTTTGTTAACTGCAGTAAAGGCAGGGCATAGGAGAAACATTAGCCGTAGCACAAGCTTTCTTCTTTTTTTTTTTTTTAAAGATATAGCTTTGCTATATTATAAGCATCTTACACACACACACACCCCACTTAAGTAAATCTTACCACCTGAAATACTTGAGTGGATATAAAACACAGGTTCTGTTTCTAAGTATGTTTCTCCCCAGTGTCTCAACTTTGCAATAATCATATCTGGTATGTTCCCTCTCCCCCCTGAATATATCTGAGCTCAGTATGAGGTTAAAAATCTTTGCACATTTGCTTTACAAGCTTTAGATCACTATTGAATATCATATTTTCTTTTGTTCCAATTTGATCAAGGGAATGTTCTTCTGAAACACCTTGTTCTTTAACAAGTTCTTTAGGAAGGCAGACATTAAAAGGCAAGGGAAAGAGGCTACAGAAAACATGCATTTCATTAGAATTATGATTGGAACAAATGCAATACAGAATGAATGAGAAGTACTTAATCACTTCAGAAGCATGTTACCTACTTGCATGACTAGCTAGCAATTCTAAACTGCTTGTAACAATCTGGTATGTTTCATTTATAGAACAAAGAACACTTCACTTTGAAAGTAGTTTTAATTTGCCCCCCCCCAAAAAAAAAAAAAGACTAGTTGTTTCTATCCTGTAAAAGCAAAACTGTCATAGCAAACCTCTACTAGTATCTGAAAACAAATACAGTACCATCAAAGGAGGGAGAAAGAGCTGCATACATAAGCAACAGCATTAAATAAGCCAACCAGGGACAAGACAGACAACTTTTAAAGTGCAATTACAGAGCACACTACCTAGGATTACAATTCTTAGAGAGAAGTTGTTTCCTTTAACTATATCAGACTTCCTGATGGGCACATGAACAGTAATAAAATGAAAATATTAACTTGCCAGTGATATTAGCATTCATAATCGCCAGCAAAAAAATGGGAGCTGGATTACTGTCCAGATGTGGGAGAGACGAAACATTTGGAAGGGCAATTACAAGCAGCCCAACATTCCACTGTCCTCTCCCACACGAGCCCAGAGAACCGATATCCACCGAGAGCTGCTGATGGTGATGGAGAGGGGCAGGAGGAATGTTAACAATCTTCCCCTTTTGACCCACATCAAGGCTGAGATCACAAAGAGGCTTTGCAGGGACGGAGCCTGAAAAGAAACGCAGGCCACACACAGGAACGCATGCTGAACCGACAGACTGATGCATGTGCATTCTCCCCCTCACCCCCCACCTCTTTAAAAAAATTGATTTACAGCTCAATTAGAACACTAGACTGCGTATCTGATCTTTATACTGAAGCCATTGCTTTTTTTCCCCCATAAAATTTGATGAAAACAGGTTCATTTAGCACTTGCTGACCCTCACACCGCTAAGGCCCAGACTTTTCCAGCCACCAAATCAAACCCAGGGATTATTTTCCATAGCCTTTCAGAAAGATACTGTTTCTAGTGAGTTTCCCCAGGATGCAGCATTAGCTCCTGCATGAGGATCACTGGAAAAAAAGTTACTCTTTAGACTTGTCACATTGTTTCTGAATATATTTAGCTTGCTACCTCTGACACCTGAGTTTTAAATGACACTATGTTTATTTATGAAACATTACTTTACACATCAGAGAAGAAAGTTTCAATGTATTTACACAACACTTTCTTCAGCAATGAAAACCGGTAACAAAGCACCTGCCCTCCTGCCACAACATCGCTACAGTCCTTCTCTCCCCAGCTGGATAAACCCAAAGACGTCTCAAAACTGCGCTGTCAGCCACATCAGCAAAATGACTAAAGGTCATGAAAAAGTTTAATGTGTGTCATGATAAAAGAAAAACATTAACTTCAGGAAAGAGAGCGCTTTACTGAATTAGACATTTCAGAAAGTGATTTCAGAGGGAAGATAGACAGTAAACAGAGGTTTTAAGCAAAGGATTCCAGTCAGTAAGGGCACAGTAGACCTGGTGCACCAGGGGAAGGAAAAGAAAGAAAACCCAGAAGAGACAGTTCTCTGCAGTGTTAGGGTATTTGCAACTAAGGCACAGAAATGAGATGTTGAAGCTACACGTTGAGTTCCCAACTAAGGATACAAGCACCAAGCCTAACACCAAGCCTCAGGCTGAGCCCTGTGAACTGCATATGCTCCTGAACAAGGCTAAGCACCTGCACCAGTTGCTGCTGTCCCACGCAGCAATTTTTTTTTTTT
>VXAA01000086.1:174353-257849 GCA_013399115.1 Anseranas semipalmata | reverse complement strand
CGGGGCCCGTCCCCGCGGCTCAGCAGCTGCCCTGGCTGGGGAGCCCCGCCGCGGCGTGCGGGCGGCCGCGAGTTCGCTGGCACGAAGCGGCTGCGTTAAACGGCCGGCAGCGGGCTGGGAAGCGCCCGGTGCCGGCCCCGGCGGGTGTGAACGCCTCCTGCCATCCTGGGCCCGTTAACGCGGCCGGGGCTGGCAGCTCTGGAGGCCGTGCTGTGCGGTTATCCGGTGGGACGGGGCTGGTGTTCTCCTGCACTGCCGACGCTAAATCTCGTGGCCCTGGATAGCAGGGTTCCTGCTAATGCGTAACCATGAACACCAGCGAGCAGGGGGCTTTCTCGGTTGCCTGGAGGAGCTTTCCTGACAAAAGTACCTTCCTGCTTTGAATTGCTGCCCATTCATGCTTTGGGAGGTAGTTCTTCTGCTTGGATCCCCAAATAAACACTTTTTTTGGTGGAGGAGAACGGTAAATGTTCCACTTTAAATCCTAACCATGTAAGACAAAGCTAGCTTCCAAAGACTTGATATAATTTCAGTGACTTTCTGTGTTCAGGAATGAATTGTTTATCCTCGTGTCTTCTTTCCATTTCAGGGATAACCACAGCAATGGACGACTACACGAAAATAGAGAAGATTGGGGAAGGTGAGTAAAGAGAACCATGAGCCTCATGATGTTCTACAGTTCAAGCTGCCAAGTGTCATAAGGTTTATGCACTTTAGCTATTCATGGGACTGCTGAGATTCAACTGGCGAAATAAGCCTGTGGTTTGCTGAAGTAATTATCTCTATCTAAATGCCTTCAGACTGCCTTTCTTCTGAAGATGACATGGTCTGTTTGAAACAGCTGGTCAGTGTTGAGGGTCATCTACCTTTGTATTGGTGGCTCATGGGGTAACTTTCCTCCAAGTGGGAAAAAGTATTCTGAGGCCTGAAATCAGCTTTTCGGTTTGGGAAGTTCCTCTGTTCCTGCGCATCTGAACTTGCTTACAAGTTGCTCTTGAAATTGCGCTGTGTGGTATGCTTCTGTTTGGAGCTGCTGGTAGGGAGTAGTGGTTTGCAGGTTATTTTGCTGGGATTATGTCCTGTCACTGCACTTGCCAAAGGAAAGGCTAAGTCGTAAACCTCTGTGCAGAAGTGAACTTTAAATGATTATGTCAATTTCCTATAAGGCACTGTATTGTTAACGAAGATTTCTTTGATGCAGATGTTAGTCACAATCTCCCTTTCACTGGAAACCCAACCTTTATTAAATGTAGGAGTCGGTGTCTATTTTAACGCTTTAGTCTTATGTACACTTGAGTTTGCAGTACATTGCTCTGAGAAGCCTCTAAATTAATTGCAAAACATGGGCTAAGAGCTTATAACAGTGCTTAGCTTTGTGCATGAATCTTTCTTCCTGAAAGAAACCACTTTGAGCTTAATCTGAGGAATTTGTGTTTCAAGAAGGGTAAAAAGAGAATACTTAGGCTGGCTGGGTTTGAAGGTTCTACTTTTGTGAACAGCAATAATTTGAATAGATTTTCAATTTGAAATTTACCACTTATACTGAAATTCACCAATTTTAGCTTCTCCTGAGACCTACAGCGCTACCCTCTCTCCTGCACTGAGGATTGTGCTAGTGGTATTACCATAGATCTGGCCAATGGATGGGATGGATAGATTACTGCAGAGGGAGCACCTTTTTTTTTTTTTGGCAGCTAAACCTTTAACCTCTTAATATGATGTACTGATATCAAAATCATAACTTGCTTTAACCCCCTGGGGATGAGGAGGTACGGTGAAAATTACTGTCAGTTAACTGACCCAAAATTTAAATAGTATCTGACTTTACAACTACATCTTCAAATTTCACATGCTGATAAGTACCTTGTCCTAACACATGATACTGTTTATGGGTGGCATAAATAAACACCTATTGCATGGTTGAAATACCAAAACAAAGTAGTAGTTTGTGATCAAGCCAAATAATAAAAAAAAAATACTTGTTTGCAAGGACTCTTTTCTATATTAGCGATTCTTATTTGCAATGATTTATCTGCACCTGAAACTAGTATTTCCTATATGCATTTCACTGTTTGTTTGTTCAGGTACCTATGGTGTTGTGTATAAAGGTCGGCACAAAACCACAGGCCAAGTGGTTGCAATGAAGAAAATACGTCTAGAAAGTGAGGAGGAAGGTGTTCCAAGTACTGCTATCCGAGAAATTTCTTTATTAAAAGAGCTGCATCATCCCAATATAGTCTGGTATGCATATACTGGTATTTAGGTAAACTCTTTGCAGGGCACTAGGTCTCTTCAGATAAGAAATGATTTTTCCACTGTTCCTGTGAGGTGAGAGTTAATCTACTTATTTGCTGCAAAGCAGACGCTGTGTTATGCTATAGTCCCAAATCCTGTGTTTATGTCAGTTTTTAATGAAGACTTCCTTCTGCTGCCCTTTCCTATTCTAAGAATTGAACAAATGTTTCTTGACTCTTGTAATTTATGTTCATTATCTTCCGAATGGTTATTGTTAGAATGGAGACAATGTACTCCATGAAAACTGGTTAAAGCTGCCTCTATAGTCAGTCTTGGAACTTCATTTGCCATTTTGGAATAGATCATCTGACCCTGGTGTTCTCACGTGAGCCTCTGTCATCAATCACTTCCTTACTGTTAGCTTTAGGTGTTGCATTGTAACACTGGCATAGCTGGCACATCTGAACGATGCCTGAAATTTCCATCAGTGGCTACCTGATGTGAAGAACTGGTCGCAGCTATTGTCTTCCCCACACAATATTTACATGCTCTTTAATGCAGCAAAATACCTTAGATCTAACGTGACTTGAAACTAGCCATGTTCCAGCCAGGTAGTGTCTCAGTGTATGTATGCTTGTGTTTAGGAACGCTTATAACCTATTAAGGATGGCGGAGATATTTAAAAACCTGTACAAATCCCGCTGCATCTAGTAGGTTCCTATTCTAATATAGAGCCCTTAAACTCTTCTAGTAATTCAGGCACTGCTGTAGTAAGCCATCTTTGAATGGAAGCTAGGCACTAAACCCCCCCAGACTTTTTAAAAGGAAACTATTTTTTCCTGTCTTCCTGTGTCTCATATGAGGCATGAGGGAACATAAGTTTAAGAGGAAGTATATAGGGTGTTTATCTCAGTCTGACACTGTTTCAGATGTACTTGATTTTCCAAACAGTGCAACTCAGTAAGTCTGCTAATCTTTGAAGATTGAAAGCTTTGTAAGGCTTTCATATTAGGAGCCTAGAAATTTCAGTTTGTGTCCCTACTGAGAAGGGAAATGTAACAGTGAGTCCGTGCGCTTGGCAATGGAGTTGACTGTATACTCAATTTTTAGTCTTCAGGATGTTCTTATGCAGGATTCAAGACTGTACCTCATTTTTGAATTCCTTTCCATGGATCTTAAGAAATACTTGGATACTATTCCATCTGGCCAATATTTGGATCGTTCACGTGTTAAGGTAATGAGGATAATTTCTTAATGTAATATTTAAATTAAAGAAGATGACCTACAAAGCTATCAGCAACTCTTGACTCTTATTAGCTCCTTGAGGAGAAATAACAAGTTAAAGAAGCAGCTGTGGATAATAATAATTTTTTAAAATTCTTCTCTCAAATGCAACTTAATTCTTTCATTTAATTAAACTAAACTGCCTTAAACTAAACTGAAGTAAACACTTAATTTGTGTGGGTTTATGATTGATATTAACTCGATATCTGCAGTGCTTTGGATCTCTGTTTTTTATTTCTATGGGGAGAGCTGACATAAGGAAACAGCTTTATGTTGCAGAACCACTAACTTACAGTGAAGGTTACTGTTTTTTTTTTTTTCTTCCCACTTCATCCTTCTACAGAGTTACCTGTATCAAATCTTGCAAGGTATTGTCTTCTGCCATTCAAGACGAGTTCTGCACAGAGACTTAAAACCTCAGAATCTTTTAATAGATGACAAGGGAGTGATTAAACTGGCAGACTTTGGATTGGCTCGAGCCTTTGGAATTCCAGTGCGGGTATACACTCATGAAGTGAGTGAGTTGGAACATCCTTTTGGTGATTTGGACAATGCTTACTAGCTTCCTGTTAATAACTATGATTATGAAAAAGCTGAAAATAGAATCATGGAGCTTTTAAAGTTGCCATAAACTGACTGTGTTATGGTTACGTTTCAGCTTTGTTTTACTCAATGGCTTTACAACTCCCTGTCCATGTTTTACTCTAAAGTGCTAACGCATCTTATGAATCCTACTGTTACCTTGGCAGTGAATCAGATGGGCTAGAGTGGCTAGGCATGCTTCCTGCTCTTTGAGGAGTTCAGGCAACTGCTTTGATTGCAGTAGAAACTACTGCAATAGGGTTTGTTACGCTTATTTGCTTCAAAATTCACGTACAAACATTTTCACTAAAACTTCTAGCACTGGCTGCTATTTTAACTAAAAAACTGTGAATGCTCCTTCATAATGAATGAGCCATTGTGCTTGCAGTCAATTAGAGGACCCGATTCTATAAACTTTTTAAAAAAAGTTTCCTTGTTCAACAGGTAGTGACACTGTGGTACAGGTCTCCAGAGGTATTGCTAGGATCTGCTCGTTACTCAACTCCTGTAGATATATGGAGCATAGGTACCATATTTGCTGAGCTGGCAACTAAAAAGCCACTTTTCCATGGGGACTCGGAGATTGACCAGCTCTTCAGAATCTTCAGGTATGTCAGGCTGGACTTTTCCCTTGCTTGTGCAGCATTGCACAACAGTGCTGTGCGCTTACTAAAATCATAATAGTGCATGCAGTTTTCAGACTAGACTGATCAATATTTTGCTTATGCTTGCACAGAGCTTTAGGGACACCCAACAATGAAGTATGGCCTGATGTGGAATCCCTGCAAGACTACAAAAACACATTCCCCAAATGGAAACCTGGCAGCCTGGGAACGCATGTCAAAAACTTAGACGAAGATGGACTCGATCTGCTGTCTGTAAGTAGTCTAAAGCTGCTTGTTAAGAAACTGAGCAGGTAGTTTCAATTACTCTAGAACATCTACAGCCACACTAGTCAGTCTTGGCTAGAATGAAGATATGGAGATCTTCAAATACTATCACAGTTGTAAGGGCAGTCATTCTTGTAAAACTGATACCTGGTGTGAAATTAAGTAATTTTTTGATAAACAGCAAACTTGAACTGGACTACTAGACTATTTCTCTTCATGAAGCAATTATGCCTTAGCTTGTTTTATACGAATAAGCCAGGTGCAACTTGAAAGTGAGGATGAACTTTTACAAACATCAGATCTAAGTAAAGGCTCTGGCCCAAAAAATGTAGCTGTCACCTTGGTGCCAGCACTAATTGTGATGTGGCTGTATAACTGCTTGTCTAGTTGGAAATATTTTTCTCATGTGGTAGCATGTGGATTAATCATGGCTGGCTCATCTTGGTTAAGCTTTCATGGTGGTCTTAACTGAATAAACAGAGATGGAAACAGCTGGATTTATTGATTAGCTGTGAAAGCAGAGGCTAAGTTTAGGTCAGTCTGTAGTGTCTGTGTCAACTGCCTTTTAATATTGAGTTAGAGGTTTTGGCTGTGGTGGGTTAACTTAATCGGTGTATTTTGTGGCTAGGGTTAGTTGACCTTAGTTCCATGGCCATGCAGTTAAACTACCACAGACAAGTTTTTATTTGACAAGTTCTTCATCAGACCTTTCCATTTAGTGCTCTTCCAGCTCATGTGCTGACACTGCAGACTAATCTAGATCAATTCTTAGGCATGCTCACATGCACCTAAGTATAAGAATGTACCTTGGTGACTTATCATTTGCCTCTCCTAAAGCTACATTTACACAATACAGGTTTGCATATGGTGGGCGTGTTCTCTGCATCTTAAGATAAGCTGAAACTTCCGAACCACCTTGCTGCAAAGGGAACACTGTACAGCAATTACCCTTGTAGCTGGGTCATGTTTTAAGCAGTTGTAAACAAGACAGTAGTTTATTATGTATACTGGAGTGGTGTTACTCAAGAAGCTCAAATGACTACAACTTCTCACTTGTTCTTTGTAAGAACGTAGCCCACAGTTCAGGCTTGCAAACTGAACAACATTTGTTAAACACACTTGTTTTGGACAGCTCACTGAAGCTTGTAGCAGTATTGTACAGAAATAACTGACTTAAGTTGGAAGTAACTCTGTGTGTACTGACAGCATCATTATTAAATCAGTTTGAAATAGAATTGCTACTGTTATTGTATTTAAAAACTGAAATCAATTGAACAGGCAAGTGAATATTTTTGATACAGTCATGTAACTGGCCTGTTAAGTACTGATCTGAGCTAAGTTGTGGCTTCAGTGCGTAAAACCCATATGTTTGGCTGCTCTTGACCCAGACAAAAAAAATTACCCAAGTGATGTTAACAAAATACTAATCTCAAAGCATATTAAATTCTGTAAAGTTTTGTATAGTTTTGCCTTAAAGTTAATATTAACATTTTAGCTTCCTATTAATGCCTGGTAACAGTGGCATGGCTGCGTTCTTAGGCATCTGGAATCCATTTTAAGTTTCCTGTGCCACTTAAGCCTGAAGCAGAAATACTTTAAAGTTACTTTAAAGGCAACAAAAACGAATAGCTCATTCTAGAGCACAAGCCCAGGTATGTCAATGAAAATGTTTATTTCTACTTCTATAGACTGTTGCAGATGGAAGCAGTATGTAAAATAGCTAGTTTTGAAAAGAGATTGCACAATTTTTGTGTGTTAAGAACATTTGCTTAAGTGAGGTTGTAAGCTTAAGACATTCATGAGTTAAATGACTTCTGTGGCTAGCATTTCAAAGCACTTAATCGCAGTCATCAAAAGCTTTTGTCTGTCAGACCAGATTGCTCAGAAAAGAAATAGTCAATCTAGCAGTTGAAGTGCTGCAGTCTTGATATTGAAGCATCCCCCCCTTTTTTTTATAGAGAAACTTGCCCCTTTTTGTGTGAGTCAATTTTAAAGGAACCTTCAGTATCAGTTTTAGCTATAGTATACTTTTCTTCTGGGGCATAGCTAATGGGAACCATGTCACCTACGTTACAACTGGACATAACAAAGCTAAATCTAGAAGCAGTATTGCATTTGGCAGAAGCCCAGAGAATGTAAATGCAAATTCAGTAGTTTGAATCAACCCTGGACACTTCCCTGTCAGATGAAGTCTAAGGATAGTTAAATGTCAGGGTGGACTACTGGGCACAGTAATATTGGTTGTTTTCTAAAATATAAATCAGCTGAGGAGATAAGGAAAAAGCAACTGGTAGAATACTGATTATTTGAATTTGAAATGTATTTTCATTTAGTAAGGACAAGTAAAATGGAGAAGACTGCAGGGGTTTTGCTAGTTTTAAGTAAGCTCTTAGCATTTAGGAATCTTCTACCAGGCTTAAAAAATTTAAGGGGGCCTCTGAGAGCCATGTAGCCTATGAGGCTTGGAAGGAGGACTGCAGCATCTCAGTCTAACTTAACTATGTCTACACGCAAGCACATAGTTGTACGATCACATGAGGTAGCTCCATACCTTTATTCTTTTTGGCCTGACTGCATGATATACATTGTTTTGCTAGGAGTTTAAAGAAGCACCTACAAGTCTCTTGCCTTTTCTAGAAAGCTTTGGGGACTATTTCAGTGGCTATGGCATCCACTTCTCTCATCAGTTTTATTACCGAGTTCTTCAGCTGAATGAATTAACTTACTGAAAAGAAATCCAAGTCTTAAAACCCTGGGTTTCTTCAGTTCTACCTGCTTTATACATGCAGGTATACTTCTTGCCTAACTGGACCTTGTAGCTGAACAAATCACTATATATTTTAACTGTAAACAGTTGCACCAAACTGGAGAAGAAATTTCACAACAATTTCTTCATTATCAGTATAACAAAACAAGTGTAGGATCACTTGTGCATCAAAAGCCCATTAAGCATTTTGGGCTGTAACAGCCTAAAGTTCATTAACTTCCCTTAATTGAGAAGCTGATACTAATATCAATTGCCATTTGATGCCCGGTTCTGGATTTAGCAGAGTGCATATGGTACCCTGATGCAGGTATGGGCTTGGTTATTGAATACGAGCATAAACGTTTCTTCACTTTGAAATGTTATGCATCAATACCACTCTGACTTGTAGGTGGAAATGACATCTTCCATGAGAAATCATGGAACATAAGGAAAAACTTGTCTCTATAGTTACCTGATTATTACTATGGTTAAATATTTATCTACTTAACATGATTTGAGTATACATTTCATAAGGGAGTAAATGTTTCCTTTCCTTTTTCTTCCAGAAAATGTTAATTTATGATCCTGCAAAAAGAATTTCTGGCAAAATGGCCTTGAACCATCCATACTTCGATGACTTGGACAAATCTACTCTTCCTGCTAATCTGATTAAGAAATTCTAAACCTTTGGACTAAATCAACCAGAGTGAAATAATTGTGATTACTTTTACTATTAAGTCTGTCTGTAACTTTTATGTCTGTCTGTCTGCTCTAAAACTGTGGCTGTTTAGTTTGTTTTGGTTTATGTGTTACCTAAATGTAAATATTAACCTATTAGTGCTGAGTTCAAATACAGTGCAAATATCACTGCTATTAATGCAGTGAACTTTCTATAAATAAAGCTTTAAATCCAGTAAATGACTGAACTTCTTTCCAGACTATAGGTGCTCTACAAAAGAGCAGTTTTCTTCAGAATGGACTGGTAAGGTACTGCTTATCTACAAAAGCAGGTAACTAAAACTACGAAGTTTGTTTTTGATATGATAAGAAGTTCCTCTGAAGTTCAAGCTGTTTCATTGTCATGCACAAATGAAGTTTAAGACTGACATTATACTGAATGCCAAATGACATCAAATGAGATATTTTGAACAGAAGAATTGCAGATTACTACTTAAGCAAAGTAAGTGCCAAACTAATTCTTGGGTTTGCTTTTCTGAATGTATTTGGAAAATCTTTGGTCTGTATGCTTTTCTGTTATTTTGAAGGCCTGAGAATTTACCTAGACATTGGCATGTTAACTTGTGAACTAGCATAGTTCTAACTCCTGGAACGGTTAAGGCATGTGATCTTAAGTTTTACAGGGGGACTGTCTATATACCAGTGTGTAATTGATTAGCAGGGGCCCTTTCAACTGTTAGTAGTAATGCAGTTCTCATCTGATTCTTATTAAAGGCAGAGCCCCCTGGCTTATACTTGAAAAGCTAATGTCTTCATATAGGAATATTCAAGTAAATGTTGACTTAACAAGACTGCTGTATGAATTGTAATCATAATCTGTGGTGCTACATGTCTATAGACTCTTCAATCATTAAAGCAGGAGCTTTCTAAAGCTCCCCAGCATTTAACTTTACAGGTGAGACCATTACAAAGCTTTCAGACAAAATTCATGAAGGTATATACTAATAAATGATTGTATATGGTTAGATTTCCAATTGCTATCTCTATGCTTGACTTTCACATGCATCAATAGGGACAGGATGCTAGAATACAAGAAGAAAAGCAATAGAAAGAACTCTTGTGACTACAAGATTAAAAATTATTTGCATTAAAATCAAATAGTTTGATAGACTTAACTGTAAACTTCCACCTACGCAGTGTTATAACTACTGTACCTTCTAGTTGTAGGACTGCACATCTGTCAAGTTTTATTATCTCTAAGTACCAAGGAACAAGGAATATGTGCTGTCTTGGGGCCAAAGCTTGCAGCAAAGTGTGGAGTAGTAATGAAGCTGTTTAAGTTTCTAAATCAGGCATGTGAAAGGAATAATACAAACTGTTCAAAAACAGTCAAGTTCATAAGTCCTGTCCTACAGAGGCTGAGGAATGAGACTTTGAAACAAAAGCAGTGGAGATAACATCCTATAACTTGGCTGTTTATTATCATGCCTATTTATGAGTCGCTGAAAGTATTAGTGTTAGACCTAGTTTTTGTTAACAAGTTGCATTGTTAAGTGTAGATACCAGTTGGGGGGTTAGCATTGTTCTGCAGGATTGTTCTTAATTTCCCTTCTAGAAGTATGTGGATACCATCACATTAATGGAATCATTTAGCAGGAGACAGTCAAGAAGGTGAGACTTTTTTTTTTTGAAATTGCTTTTATGAAAAGTTACCTCTTAATTGAACGTAGATGGGAGGAAGGTTGCTATGGCTGTCTCATTTCTATTAACATCAGTGATGGGATGCAATTTCCAGACAAATTACGCTAAGGGTCTCAGTTGTCTGCTTTTCAGTGTAGTAACTTGACATGAGCTTACAGGCCACGGGATAGTATTGCTGGTGCTAATTGTTTACGCCCGAGTAGAAAAATGAGGGGAACCTACAGAAGGCAAACACTAGCCAGCAACTGCTCTGAAAAGTGGGAGTTAATCTGTTTAAACAAATATTTGGAATCTTAACATTTAATTTGTCTCTTTGTAGTGGACAGACTTAAAATTCTTTGTGCTGAGAGGAAGACTTCAGGCAAACTCGGATTTTTGTTGTTTGCAATACTGACAAAGCCTTATTTCTGTCATGCAAGTACTGGTACAGGGAATGCTTTGGCCTATCCTAACTAAAAGATGTCAGTACTAAAATTGCTGAAGAAAGTAAATTACTGTTTGAAAAAGCTATAAGCCTGCAACTTTTATGTATCCAGGTACTCTGTTATGACTGGTAATGTAACAGGTTCATTCAGAGCTGCTATGGTAGCTATTTTAGTACTCTTAGCAAACAGGACAGAGAAATGAGCATAATGCCATCTACCTGTGTCTGAGGTCAGATACCAATATCATACCCAATGACATAACTCATTTTAGTAGCTCTGTTCTGAAATACAGTGCAAATATATCAGTGATGCAAATAACTTGTGTTTAAAAAAAAAATATACTGCATAACTGTCCTGCTGCCCAGACCTACTATGTGAAAGGCTTGTGATGCTGAAACTTCATCTAAAATGTCACTTTACACTGGTGAAAACAGGAGATGCCTTGCTATTATTACGCGGATAATAATTGGCAGTCCTATTTATTGATAGTGCGTTGACTGTGTATTGGGAGAACTGAATTGCTACAGTACATTACTTTTGTCCTTCAGTTGAGGCCATTGTAGTGCTTGGCAGGGCTTCACTGGATCATAATCCTTTATTAGGGCATTTAGACAATTGAATTGTATTAAACTAACTGTTGGATATGGGCCCAGCAGGCAATAGCCAGCATATTTCTCATAGCTGCAGACAGTGTTCTCTATTTTCAGGTAATCATTCTCTACCTTTCTTGAACTGACTAGGAGTCAATGTATTATCTGCTTCCTCACTGAATGTGCAGTAGACTTAGTACTGTTACTTAGTAATTGAGTTACTAAATGCCAACTTGCTATTATTACTAGTAAGTAATGTAACTGTTGAATTTAAAGTTGCCTTTAAGGGCTTTTATAGTGAACACCTGTTAAAGACCAACAGGTCTGAAATATCTTTTTAATGTTGTAAGAACAGGGCAGGGGAGACCGTTTAAAAGCAGATTGCTCTTGGTTGAAATAAAGTTCCATAATGTTGCATCAGTACTACCTCTGGTATTATGGCAGCTGGTCAATAATATGTTTTCTACTAGAGTACAGGCAAACCGCAGCAGGGAATGATACTCAACTTCTTGTTTAACTTGCTTGTCCTCCATCGCGTTTAAAAAAAAAAAAAAAAAAAAACAAGCTGTGTGGATCAAAAAGTTGGGGTATACAAGATTGGGATTTGATATAGGATCAAATTAGGTTTTTGATTTAAAAATGTTCTAAGTACTAGCAGGCTTTGTACTTTCCAAAATAGTCAACCTACTACTGGATACTTGTAGACTGAGCTCAGCAGCTTTTATTTTACTTAGACATAATTTTAATGAAGATATGGTATTACTATCTGCTCTTTTGAAATAAGTGACTCTTAAAAATAGAGGTTCTGTAGGGAATAACAAAAACATCAAAAAACTACACTTTCTAAATCCCTTGAACAGGGGAGCTACTGTAAAAGCTGGTGTAAAGAGAAACCTATACCTTTCCATGTGCTGGTGTAGATGTCAGGGTCAGAAGGGGTCCTCTTCCTGGGTTAGTTCTTCTAGCAATGCCTTTATGCTGTGGTGTCCAATGAATCCATCTTTAATTTGAACAGGTAGAAGAAAGTTAGCTGATAAGTCTGTGGCAGAGAATGCTTAACCTGTTTCAAACAATGCTTCATTTGTATGCTGTTCTTTTCCAGTGATTTATCTTATTGTGGGTGTTTTCCTATCGCTGTTTATGTACCTTTACAGCACCTGGAAATGGATCAGTGTCACTAGATATCCATTCCTGAAATTGCTGTTACCAAACATGCAGAACTCATCTCTTCATGCATTTTCCTTTTATCCAGATCCCTTATCACTTTACAGTCCTTAGCAACTTGATCATAAATTTGGTATCCCTCTTCCTTGCTTATTTTCTTGTCCTAAATATTTTTCCCTATCATACATCAACTACTTCTAGAGTCATGTTTGCTTTTGAAAATGCAAACATCTATTTAACTTTCTCACACAGGCTCTTAAGATACACAGCCAACAGCTTTTAATAATGTTATAAATCATACTCTCTGCCCAGTAGTTTAGTATGGTAGGAGCTGCAAGAAATTGCATGAAGGATAAAAGGTAAAGGCAAGTCCAAGGAGATCAATACCTAGTACTGTCTCTATAGTGGGGGTGGGAATAAAACAGTATTTAAATCTTGGTGGGAGCCAGGAAACACCTCATGGAGGGAAAACTGCTTTTTGCTGCTCTGGAAAACAGCTGTTCCTCAGAGCCGAGTCTGGAACTGCTGCCTCAGCTTTTATTCACCATCCTTATGCTTTGCTTGTCCAAATGTGCCCATGTGCTGTCTTTAGCACCCATTGCAGAGGTGGTTGTCCTCTGCTTTAACCAACTGGCTTCTCATTCACAAAGCAGTGTCTGTTTAAGGCTCAGCTCTGACATGACTGTTCTGAGCCTGGTCAGCAAGTTGCAGCTGACTTATGTGCAACATGCTCTTGGCTCTACCAGGCCCTCTGGTAACATTTGATTTAAAGAAGGAAAAAAAGGAAACCACAACCCCCCACCCACAGTTTACTGATTTACCCAACTCTGAAACAGTAAGGCTAAGTGTGGTATCTCATCCTGATCCCTGTCCCTCACTAGGTGAATTACAGTTGTACCAGGAGGTTCTGAATCTCAACCTTAGGTTCTACAGAGGTATGTTTACATGGGTTAGGACAACATTTACAACTCATGGTAATTTGTCAGTACTAGGAAAGGGCTATTCTGGATTTGAAAGATACTAAAGAAAACCTTTAACACTTAATGCAACTGCAGTAATCAGAACCAGAAGAGGGCATGTACTGCAACTGGCAAAACTGAATTCACTGAAACACCATTCAATTTGCCGGAAAACAAGAATGTTACCTGCTGCTTTATGCTGAGTGCAGAGTCGGTACCAAAGGGAAAGAGTTAAGATAATGATGTGTGTGACAAGAGGAAGTAGGTTAATGATTAAAAATATTTTATTAAATGAAGGAAAACGTATACTTCTGAACAATTAAAATCAGAAAATGTCCCTTATGTAAGTCAGTTTCTGACTGAAGACTAAAGCTACTGTTAACTAAATCAACAGATTTAGTTTAGCAGCTCAGGGAGGTACCAGACTTCTAGGGGCTGAATAGGCCCTGCCTTGTGACAGTCCTGCAGGACAGCTGGTAAATGCATGTTTGCTCTAATTCCTATAGTGCTCAAAAAAGGACAGCTTGGTGCTTCACTGCTGTGTGTAGGTCTTTTCAGAGTCTGTATAATCATTTTTTTTCCAGGAGGGAGAGGGAGCATCAAGGTATTTTGACAAGGTACTAAAGAATCATGCAAACTACCTCCCATTCTATTAATTACCAAAGGAAGCCTGTTTGTTCTGCAACATGCACCACAAAGTGCTCCTTTGCTCCTTCATATGTTGAAGTATGGGGTAGGTATAAGATTTATGTTGGCCCAGAGGGGATAGGATATGTACCCGCTGGAGTCATAAACCATTTGTAAGAAAATATCTATTCAGCAAGATTGCAGCTGCATTTAAAATTGGACTTTTAAACAGTAAATAAAACTCTTCTGCAACAAATGATGGAGAATTTACTAGATTTCCAGCACCTGGGGTTGCTTCTGACTAGCCAGTTCTGAATGGCAATATTTACTGCTTGGTGTCTGCAGACCTTCATGAAGACATGGCACTGCTACCAGCTCTGTTGGATCTTATTTTGTATCAGCTTTGTAAAGACCAAGTGAGAATAAGAAAACCCTGATATAGAGACCATAATTCATTAAGCCTGACTATCCAGTTTCATCTAAGCACTCTCACCGTATTTTCTGACAAACTGCATCAATTTATGGGGGCAAATAAACATTTCCCATTGCTTTGACCACCAGTTGCTCTGGTTTACAGCTGCTATGTCAATAGCTGTTTTCAGGTAATGACTCTTGGTTCTGTTTGCACTGCATATTCCTGTATGTAATGTATTGTTTCCTCACATGTAAATGTTCACCTCTGCTGTTGGGGCATACTTCTCTTCAGAGTGGTCTGCTGTCTATTTCAGTATATTTTCATTGCGATTGAATCAATAGCCACAATCTGTATTGATGTCACTGCTAACTGATTAATTGACTGATCTCAAACATACACATCCATTATAGGTGGCTGAATTGGAATGGAAGAATTGGAAGTGGCAGCTGGTCTCTCCTAGTTGCTAAAATAACAAGTAAATTATTATACCATTGAGGATAATTAGTGGCTTAACAGATTAAATATCTCCAGCTCTTTACATTTAATACAAGCCTTTCTGCTGACCTCTGTAGAGTTTGGACTGCACTGCTGGAGGTGGGTTGTTTAAGAAAATGTTTTCCCAAAGTATTTTAAGTGGTAAGTTACTGAATTTAATTTTGAGAAGGTCCCACCTACAACTTGCAAAATATCCAGTATGTGCAAGGCATCATGTTCTTGACTGAGAGTCAGAACTTGTAATCTTGGTAATTTTTAGCATGGATCCTTAATCCTGAAGGAACATGCTTTTCCCATGACAGCTTAGACTCACTTAGCAAGTACCACCCATGGGTCTCTAACCCAAGAGGGCTAAAGGAGCTTCCCTCATTTTGGTTCACTCTGCATCTATTGCTTTTCTTTGTATAAGACATTAACTATCACTTTTCTTGCCAATTATTGGTCTTTCAGCAATGTCATTTTTGCCTTTAAAAATTAGAGATTTTGTGCTTGTATCATTCAAAGCCCTTATTGCTATTCCCTCTATCTCCAACTGCCTTTCAGTGCTATTTTTCTTCCCCTCTGTTATCTGAGTCTATTGACTTAAGAGGTATCAGAGATGGAGCTTTTACAAGGCCATTCTCCTCGACAGTGATTAGAGGAAGAACATCATAAGCAAGCCAAGGGCTCTCTCTGCCTTGCTTCCAACAGAGACTCAAGATGATGATGAGGGTTATCTACCTGAGGCAGTTGTCTCATGTGGGCATTTTGACTCAGTAATATCAGAGGAGAGCTCAGGCTCTAAAATGCTCCCAATTGGTGGCATGGGGGGATAAAAGGAAAGGTCACTCCTTTTCACCCTGTAGCCTCTCTTAATGGATCATGCTGTGAACAGCTTACTGCTGTGACCTAGCAGGTCTTCAGACACCTGTGGGGATCAGAAAGGATTTGACTAGTTGAAAGAAGGCAGGGGAAAGCTTATGTATCTGTTAGTGTCCCTCTTCACGGGTCAACTTTGGTTGCTTCTCACAGGATCTGGACGTTTGTGTCATCTTAGTTCAGTTGCTCATCACTCGGTGTGAGCAAGTCCCTGAGCTTCTATGCTCCATTTCAACCCCTTGATATATGAACTGTGGACAGTAGTGTAAATAATACACAGCTGTTTGCTGAGCGATGTGGGCTCTGAACATATAAAGCTTTGCACTACAACTGCACCTGACACCTGCCCATTTTCCCCCCTAATGCAGGCATGTGTTTCCAAAGTTTCTTTCAACTCACTGGCTGGAAAAAGGGGAGAAGGATTCACATCTATTAGATATCTCCGTGATATTATTTTAAAACTATAATCTAAGGCTGAGGAATTACAACTTCTGTGAATTACCTCATCCAGCTCAGAATCTCATCTTGAGATGTGCTGGGACTAATTACTTGCTGAGAAGTTAATAGTTCCTCAGCATCCTTCAGTAACAGGTAAAAGGATGAAAGGAAGAAGCAGAACAGTGTAGAACATACAGAACTGGCAAACAGTTGAGAGTTTGTTTTGCATTCTCCGTAAAGAAAAAAGTGTCACGGGGAAGCATTTCTTAAAAGTTGTCTGAGAAATAATCTTCATATTAATAGTAAAATAATGTTTAAGAGACTTCAAAGTGCGATTTTTTTTCATCTCTGCAGAAGTGTTTTCTACTTCTTCAAGGACCAGTAATGAATACATTTAATTTTCTTAACGTTTGGGGCTTAATTCATAAATGTATGAAAAAAACAACAATGGAACTGTAGGAAACATAATTTTAGATGAACTACGACAATACACAGTAAAGTTCTGGTGTGTATTTACTATAAAGTCATATTCTTATTCCTAAAGTTGCCTTGTTTTGTCTCCCTCTCGACCACCAGGTGTCACTATGGCACCTAAATACCAGCAGCTGCTCTGCAGAGGGGGAGGGAAGAGGAAAAAAAAAGCTATCAGACTCTCATGGCTCCATGAAAAATTGAAGGGTATTTATTTTCTGGTAGGCAGCCAGGCTGCAAATACTATCTGAATTGAAAGCCTTTCATGAAACATCTGGGCAGTTAAATTTTGCTAACTTCAAAGATGTCCAGTACCACATTACATACTGATTTCTTTCTTTAGAAAAGAATCACTTAGGCTAACACAAAAAAGCCTCTGTAAAACTATTTCATGCTGAAATTAATGATCAGAATTACTTCTCTTAATAAAGTGTGTATCGCAGAAGTGCCAGTCAATGTAGTAAAACTAAACCAAGCTCATAAACTGTCAGGGATTTGTGAGACTGATGTCTAGCTGCCCACAAAACAGTGGCCAGTTTTGCAGTGGATTTTTTGAAATTTGCTAGTTCAATCTCCAGATTTCCCTTTCTGTACTTTGTGTGTGCAAAAATGTGTCTGTTTTGGTTTTGTATCTGTCATTTTCTAAGTATCTTTCAAAAGCTTGATTGATTCTTTGCTGGTAAAAATAAATATAAAAACTAAGCTTATAACACTGACTTTAAGGTCTTGTTTTTATTTGTTAATAGGGTATTCTAAATGCAAAAGCTTTTGTCTAAAAGCAGAACTATGTAAAATACTTCCCAGATGACTTGATCCTGCTCTCTGAGGCATGGGATTATACAGTCACATGCCTGGTAAAATTCAGACCAGTGCTGGTGTATGAAGCATTAGGGCTTTATCCCCTCTCAATGCACATAGTGATGTAAAGATAAATAACACAAGTCTACATTAATAATCCCGTTCACTGAGCTGCTTGAGGCAGGAATGCACATGCTAGTATGTAGTATGTACTTTGATAGTTATCTTTGGGAATGGAAAAATACACTAATCGCTTCCCAATTCTAATTCAAGTGCTAATAATATGGTATAGGTAAGAGTACATTTTACACATGGTCAAAGAACAGAAACGTGTAAATATACACGTATCTTCTCTTAGGAGACGTGGCCCTGTCAAAGTACTTGTTATGTAAGTGGAAAAATACTAATGCTGCCTCTTTATAAGGGGGCTTTTTTTCAGTGAGAGAAATGTAAAAAAAAAAAAAAAAATCACATACAACATACTCATCTCCCTATGTGACATCAATTCTAAGGACAGAGACTGAGTGCAAAGAAAAAGACAGTCTTTAGTAAAATCTGTCATTGACTTAACTTAGAGTCACCACAGATCATTCTTCAATTCATGGAAACTCTGCCAAAGACAGGCTGTGTGATTTAACTCCTACTGCTCATCTTCAAAAACCCAGCCTATACGCCAGGCTGTGCTCCTTTCCAACAGGAATGCTAAACTCACAGCTTTGCATATTCAACTAGACACAAGCGTCCTCTGTCACAATACGTTGCAATGCAGCGAAGAACACAAACTCAGATTTAGGAGAGAGGTACTAGCAAGGACTGCAGCTGGGAACAACCCTGTGTTTGGGGAACCTGAGACATAGCTTCTAACTAAAAGGCTACAAGCAAGAACTTTATGGAAGATGCCTTTTTTTTTTTTTTCTTCTCTCCTTCTTCTTCTGAGGAAATGATGAGATGAGTTCTAAGTAAATTAGAGTCCTCTGACTGCTCCTGACATACACAATAAAATCTAGGCTGGTCTCTTCAAAGCAAAGCAGAAAAACTAGAGGAATATGGTGGGGTTTCATCTGTCTTCATGTCATTAAGAAGAATAAGTCTCAGCTCTGATGTTATGGTCTGCTACAATGAAAATACACTTTATATAGAAGAGTAAATTTCTGTATACAATTTTCTCATGTAAGGCATGTCACGTGGAACAAAAATACTTTCTTAGTGAAGAACAGACTTGGCTTAGAAAAAAGAACGTTTATAGATAATAAAAAGCAGTGCTTATACAGATTTTCCCTCTTCGAGCTTTGAACAAACGTCAACTGCTTTATCCCTAAGACCTTTACATTATTATTTGAACTCAAAGTAATTGAGATTATTCCCTACATTTTATATGCTTAGCGATTATTTTAAAATGTGAGGGTGTTTTCAAAGCAGAAGATGCTGTTTTGCAATCTCTGCAACCAAGCAGCACTGAAAAGTGTTTTTGTTTTGGTTCCATCATTTCTTTGTTTTGATTTCTTTAATTCTTAGGATAGGAGCAAATAGACTTTAAATTCATTGAATACTTTGAAATCTGGGGAAGTATTTCCCAGCTGATGAAACCAATACTCTTAGCAGATGTGATTTGGAGAAGCCCCTTAGCCTCTGTGGAAGATTTACATTAGCTGTGAACTTGGCCTTTAGTGTTTCTAGTATTTTTGCAACGAACATGCCTATTTGCCTGCAGAAAGCCACAGGCTGGGGGAAGCTAAAGCAAAGCTGCAGGTTCTAGGTCTTTCATTTGTAGACCACACATGCTGGTTTTCCTCCCAAAACGTGAGTATTACATTTACAACACAAACCAGAGCAGAAATATCAACAAAACTGGAAACTAAGCTGTTCAGTGTTACCTCCAGCAGAGAGCAAAACAGACAGATTCCTGCAGCATGCTTTTCCATGGCCAGTCTCGAATTTCATATCAATCAAATCTAGCAAATGACAGGTCACAACACATGCCTTTAAAATACCAGGGAAAGCAAAGCTTCTTCAGCAGCAGCCAGATAAACCAAACCAAACCCCCCAAATTCTTATCAGCCCCAAAGCGTGTAATCAGCATAGTCTGCCAGCTGTCAGTTCAGTAACTAGCCCACACTCAGCAACGGTTATTCCTCCACTCATTCTTTGTTTAGTGACTGTCTTGTTGTCTGTCTCTTAAGGCCTGTTCTGAAAAAAATTTGTTACTTCAAGTCTCTTGGGAAAAAACAAAAACCATGCCACCGCATTTCAGTTCTGGCTTGCTAAGATTGTGGAGGAGCACAGAACGAGGAACAAGTACACAGACCTCCTTGCTTTACCAAAGGCACGGTCAAATAAAAAAGTTATTCTGGGACTTCATGTTACCACAAAGCAGCTGGCCTTTACTAGGCAATATATGCTTCTAGCCTATGACAAATGAGAGGTGATCCCAGTTTAGTCATTACCCCCAAAATTAATAATAATAATAATAGTAATAATAATAGAAGTCTGATATAAGTAACTGAGCCTTCAGAAAGTTCCCTGACCAGCAGGAAAGTTTCTCACCATCTGCCCCTACAATTTCAATATGACAGGCTCACAGCATTTGCCATGATTTTGACAGTGCTTGACTTTGCTGTTTTAAAAAGTTGGCTTCTAAAGCGAAGTTTTGCCATTCAGTAAACTATCTTACAAAGGCCCAAAGGGCCTTTCACCTATTCAGAAGTTAAACAGAGCTTTTTAGGTTTTACCCACAGGATTGTGGAACAAGAACATGAGACTCCCATTCAGAGGAGTTTCAAACTATGGGAGTTATATGCAAGCAGGAGGAATCAGTTATGTCAGAAATATTTAATATTAAAATAAATGAGGATTTATTATTATTACTTTATTCCAATTATTTTAATCATTTCTGGCAATAAAATTATGGGCTGTGTGATAACTATTGGTCCCATAAGACTTTCTGACCAGTTACAAGAGCCAAACTAAGACATAAATACTGTTGGCTTAATGTCCTGTGGCTACATGGGATTATCAGTGCCTCAGCTTTCATTTAAAAGGCTTCTTGTTTAATTTCAAAGTCTCTAGGCCTCACAGAGGGACCAGAAGGCAAAAGACCCCACCAAGGAGAGTAACCAAGTGTACTGGTTTCTGCCTTGGCTGCCTGGATCTGCTGCCAGGACACGGCCACCGCCTTGTGCAAAGTGCCCCAGGCACCGCATGTGGCACAGGAACCCACAGCCCCGCACCAGCCCCTGCAAGGGCCCAGAAAGGAGGGTGGGGGGGTGGCCCAGCTACCCACATCCACGTGCCCTCTCCAGTGCTCTTGCTGTGAGGTTCATGAGCAGCCCTCTCTGTGCTGCTGCCTGGGATTCGTGTCTGACAGCAGTGGTGGGCCTTGCCCTCCAGACAAACCCACACAGATCTGTTGTACAAACTGCCAAATAAGCACTTTCACAGCAGGAGACATCTCCCCCACAGAAGGTAAAGTTAGGGCATGAGGAGCATTCACCCAGACCAGATACCAGATCAGCTGAGCATCCCTAAGACCTTCATAATGCTGAAGAAAACATAGTGCTCCAGAGAGTCTCGGATGAACACATTTGGAACATGTGAAGGTCCCTAGTGTTTTCTCCATATATTTAATCAGATGCATACATCCCTTATGAAGCTGCACAAGACCTTATGCTGTTAATGAACGTGGTGTGTATGACAGATAATTAAAGGAATACTTCCCCAAGGAAGCTGTGAACCTGTCACCTGTACAATAGGTGACAGGAAAATTATGAAGAGATGTTTTCCTTCTTATGTTATGCAAAAAGCAATGAAACTGAAACATCATCTTTCCTTAGACCTTGCTGGCTAATACAGCCAAGAAAAAAAAAAGTTATACTCAACTAATTTCATAAACACTTCAGTTGGAGATTGAAAGAGAGGCAGCAGGATACAGAAAAGGATCAAATAGCACTATTTCTTTCTTTTCCCATCAGCAAAATTGTCTTACCTTTTTTTTCTCAGGATCCTGTTCAATGCCCTCTTAGGCATCCAATCCCCAGATTTTATGTAGAGCTGCAGTAGATGACTCCTTACAGAAGAACATATCAAAGTTTATGAATGGGTCTCCACTAAGAAATAAGCTTAGAAGTATTTTTAATTTAAACTTTTGAGAGAAATATCTGTTTTACATTGCAGAATGAAAGCAAGAAGACGCTAATGCACTTAATATAGCATAATACAGCAGAAAAAGATGGAAAGAAACAAGAACTAAAAACAATACTACACCTGAAATAAATTTATTCTCCTAGTAGGTTAAAGCCCACTAAAATAAAGCTCGGGGGAGGAGGGAGAGGGAATGCTGCAAAGGCTTCTGGGGATGGGAAGGCTATAAAAGCTGAAGCAGCAGCTCAGTTGATTACTTCAGAACTGGAGGGGATAGAGCAGTCTTCAGAGCTAAAGGAAGCAAAAGGTAAGCTGCTTCACCCTTACCTGGTTTAAACTGATGTTTTTCTTCTGTTGTATAAGAAGTATTAAGCTAGAAAAAAAAAATCTATATCTTACAAGGTCTATAAGAACCTTTCTTCTTTTGCATGGGATTTTCCATCTTATGACAAAAGGCAGTGTTTATGTGCTAGTAGCAATCTAGGTCTGTTTACTTAACCTGTATGTTTGCTCATACACTGAGCTAAGAATTCCTTACAGTTTCTTTTACCCTGTTTTGGTGTCCAAGGTTGTGGTCTACTAACAACTTTCTCCTCTTGGTTTTGTTGGAGTTGGCCTTATGCTAGTTTATGATACTGCAGGGTTCCTCTTGTAATAAAATAATCATAAGCTCCTGACATGTTTAGACTTCAGTCTTTGCTTCCTGCTGCTATACTACATTATTGTGCTAAAGAAAGAGGTGGTTAAAGAATAAGGAGTAAAACATCTAACAACTGTAGGGATGAGTTGTTAGATGGGACATCTCTTGACCACAAATGCTAGCTAGTCGTTAAGAGCTGGAAAAATGCCTTGCTTAAAGTTATAGAAGGTATTGATGTTGCAGCCTAGTACAATGACTGAGGATAAATAGGTGTGGAGATCTCTGTGCAGCTGATATACTTTCAATTAGCTTCTACCCAATATATTTATCCATTACTTTTTCCCTATTCATGGGGGTAATCTGCCTATTTCACAAAGGTGTTATGGTGCTAAATTAATCTTAGTAAGATGCTTTTATGGCACTGCCTCATACTATGGAAATATTGCTGATTAGCCACTTCTATTGCTTGAATGAGGCTTTCAACAAGCCATTCAGCTTTTATTTCACCTTTTTACATGTCGTAATGCATTTTATTTGACGCTGTCTCCTCTCTTCCTGTCTCCTCTGCTTTCACCAACCTTCAAAATCCTTAGCAGGTAGGTAAAGTACCCCCAAAACAGATAAAGTGAGCCTCACTTACCAGGAAAAATGAATGTTCTCATACCTAGCCACAAAGATACATTATAGCTAGCTGTGCAAAGATAGATTTGATGTGAGGTAGGCTTTAATAAGTACTACTCAGCAGAAAGCAGGGATGAAAAGAAGCCATCTGTATGACTGGCCCACATCCAAAGGCAATGGGTGTAAAGGTTGTCCTAGCAGCTCACCTGTGATACAGCTTAACAAGCTGTTCCAGTGCTCTCCTGCAGCTGGAGGTCAGAGTGTGGCTGTGCAAGAGGAAGGACTTGGAGCTGTGTGTGTATTCTTCTCAGCTAAAGCAAACACAGGTGAATCCACTCGTGGTGGTGACTGTGCATGTTTTTAGATGAACAATCACCACCATGAGTGGATTCACCTCAGTTTCTTCTGGGTTTGCCTACCACCTACTGTTTGGCCTCACTTAAATATTAGCATTTTCCTTTTTCCTCCTCCCAGTTGAAAAGGCAGTGACGTACATTATATTTTCAAGGGCCCAGTTTGCACTGACAGCATACCACTAATACAGGGCAAGGACAAAAGACACTACTATCCCTGAACTTTAAGTCTTCAGTCTATTTTTAGGAAAGTGTTTTCTGATAACAGTGTAGTACTGACAGACTCAATATTTACACAGAAGTGTCCTGCCTAAGGTTTGGGTCTCTAATTTAAAAACTGGTACTACACCTTTATATGAATTTAGTTCTCAGCTGAACCTGGGCATTTCCCAAAAGACATCTATGGTAGATGGAGCAATGTGCTGTGACTGCAGTCTGGTATCAGCCTATCTGGGAGGAGTGTTGCCCCTTCTTACTCAGAAGAAATAGTGAGGGCTGGTCTGTCTGGTGCCTCTGACTAGATCTTATTTTTGTCCTGCCTGAACCTCTGCATGAGCTCCCAATGCTAACGGTAGTACTTGGCCCAAACTGTTTTCCCTCTACTCTGATGTGAGTGTACCCACAGTCATCTTTAATGACACATAATGCCCATGCTTTCTCACGTTGCTTAAGAAAAGATTAAGCTACAAGAGGGAGGAGGATGTACTGGGGGGGAAGGTGGGAAGAACCACTTCAATTTTAAAGGCAACTGTAGACAGAGCCTAAATTGTCTTTTAAAAATCTCTACTTAAATATTTTTATTATATATAAAACCTATATTTAACTCAGGGCATGAAGCCAGAAAACCAAAGGACAGAAGTTCAGAGGGACAGTTGCAGCTTGCTGTTTAAAGGGTCCTCAGCTGCTCTGGATGGAAGTGAGAAGCTCCCACTGCAGGGATGATGCCAGACCCTATGCTATCTATCTGGAGCTGAGAATTGGAGTGAGGTGGCAGAAGTCAGCAGGTTTGCAGTCTCATTTTTAGGTGAAAAATTGCACTGTGAAAGCAAAAGCTATGAAAACACTGATCCACTAGCCAGCAAAGAACTCATCAGAGACATATAAATACAACTTCACACTTTAATGTGTGTAAACCATTCAACAAAATAAATTATGCTACACTGGCAAAGTGGTAAAAGGCCTTAAGAAAATTGAAAAAGCTTATAATAATGAAAGATTATTCCCTGTGCAATAGAAGAAATGTGTATCACACTAAGTGATGGTGCTTTGTCATCCTTGTGTGTGAAAAGAATAAGCAAAGCGAGTAAGCAGTAAGATGGAGGGTGGACAGAAATGGTAGCAGGATGGAGTACTTACCTTGGCTCTCTATGGTCAACAGGCTGATGTTGACCACTTAAAGTAAGACATATCTCCCTACTACTACTGCTCACTGATATTTTCTTAATATGCTACTGTACAGCTCTGGAACTGGAAACTGATTTTTTCCCGAAAGGCCACCTAAAGAGCAGTGCAGCATAGTTGATTCTGAGGGTAACAACACAAAGTTGAATCTAACATAATACTGAGGTGCTTGGTTAGAGTAAGTCACTCAAGGCACTTTAAAATCCCTGACAGACATCTTGTTCATGCTGTGTATTATATGATTTAGCATCACCTGGAACAATGACCAGCATTTACTGCAGATTGTGGGGACAGATTTCATCATTCATTAAATATATTAGGCAGGACTATCTAGCTCATTGCCAGGAGCTGGTGCCTGGGTCTGACTACTGTACTTGAAGGGGCTTCTGCTTTGCAGTCTTACCATCTGTAGACACAATCACTTTATGGATCTGGCCTCCTCTAATAGACTAACCCTTTGCATGGAACAACGCGAGAACACTACCATCTTCCACAAACAGATGAGGGATGAATCCCTCTGCTTTCCCTCTTTCCCCTTCACAGGCTGAGCCTGTGCTTGCCATCAGCAGGTAAATGATGAGCTCCTAAACAGACACCACATACAAGACCAAACCATTCAAATACAAGTGATTCTGACCATAGCACTGGGAGGGGAATAGCAGACAAGTATTTCTGCATTGAAATGGGAGCCTCCCTAGTGCGGGTCACAGGAACAGCCACAGCAGATGAATGCTTAGTTATTCCCTGACAGCCTTTCCACCTTTTATCAATTTTGTCTTAGCCATTTTTTTTTCCCCACCCCAGGCTGAAGACACACACCTTAGTGTAATACAGATGACTGCTTTCTTAGTAGGCAAAAAGGACTACTGCTTCTTCCCGAAAAGCCTTCTGGCTTCCTAGAGCATGCCACTCCCCACAAATGTGCAGACAACTCAGCACAAAAATAATGACTGTGCCAGTCTGCCCTCCCTATGCCCAATTGCAACCTGTATCAAAGAATGAGGATATCATGAAATGTCAAGTGCCCAAATCAAATGGTTTTGACTTGATTAGCTCTTCACTTAAATGCTGTCAAATCAGAAGATGACACTGTAGCTGACTGCTGAATGGACAAGGGGAAAATGTCATGGCTGCATTTTATTCCCCAGGTATTGCAATTAAGACCAAAAGGGAATTCAAAGAGAAGATGTCTTGCACTGATGGGTCCCTGAAAGAAAATAGCAGTAGAGGGAGTAAATTAGCTCATGCTGTAGCTTTCACCTGCAGTCTGTTCAAGAATTTATTATGATTAGCTGTGCACCTAAAGGAGAGAGATCAGGAGCAGGTATTGCTTGGTTGCATGATCCTGCAAAAAACACTTCTATGTTTCAGCTCTGCTACAAAATGAAGATAATGATCCATAGCTAGTATGGTAAAGCTTTTGGATAAACATCCAAGAGATGAAAAGTGTGCTGCAGCAACAATGGACTCTCGTGAATGGTGGAGAGAAGGTTAGATAGTGCCCAGCCTGCCAGGATGTGGCTTAGTGAATGGGCAATAATCCAATTCAGTGCAGCTGGTGTAGTAAAGGCACACTGATGTGCTGCATGTTAACCTGAAAAAAGTACAAGTGAGTGATTTTTCTATGCGCTGCCATCAATGCCAGCGGGATTTATTGTTAGCACTGATTGTTATAAAGGCTGCTCTCAGTGCTAGAGCGTCAAGAGATCCAGCTAGCCCTATAAAGTGTTCTGCAAAAATGGCAGGGAAAAATCCTTTTTAGATGGCTCATTGCAAAGGAGCATGTGAATAGGTGGGAAAAGACACACCTACCCACCCTCCCCAGCTTGAATCCTTCATCCTATCTGTTTTGGAGCATAGAGAACAGCAGTGCTGGGTCAGACCAAGGATCCATGTGTCCTTTGTGCTGCCTCCAGTACCCAGACTAAGAACAGTGTGACTGGTTAGTGATACCTCTCCTGAAAACTCCCAGCATTTGTTTGACCTGGTAAATTGCACAGTCAGGCATAGTGTCTATGTATTTATTAACTTCAGTAAACATCTCATCCATGAACCTTTCCAGATCTCCTGTGAACTTTTGTAAGCTTTTTGTATCCCTAGTGTCACATGGCAAGTTCTGCAGCTTGACTGCTCTGCATGGGCAGCCTGGCTGATCAGGACTCAAAAACAGCTTAGGATGAATGAGAGTGCATTAGGCTGAACTGCTGGATTTCTGCTTTGTGTCTGTGTACCCAGGTTTAAGAAAAGAAGCTTTTGAAGCCTGAGGGGAGAATGTAGTTCTAACTTGGAGGTCATCTCCCTGGGCCAAATCTAACCTGTATTTAATGGACTGGGAGGGTGTGGAATGTCTCCTTGGTATTTGTTCCTAGAGAAAAGGAAAAGCCATGGAGCTAGATGAGAACAGCAAGGTCATTGAATGCTGCACCTGCACTTGCAGCTTATGCAGCAAGTGCCTACCATTTACAGGTATGTGGCACATCTGCTCCACGTACTGCTGCTCTGCACAGGCCACAGAACCTCTTCCTGGAACCCTAAAGCAAGCTCAGACCAACACTACCTATTGCAGTGTATAGCAAAGAGATAGCAGATGGTGAATCATTTTATGGCATCTAACAAACTCTAAGGCACCAGCCTCCTTGCCCCTCTCCTCAGCTACAGAGGGGCAATCAGTTCTACTAACAGGAAAAGTCTGCTCAGCAACCCCAGCACTGACCTTCAGTCCCCTCCTCATTGTCAGACATACTGGAGATGCCTAAGGGAGGAAAGCAAGTCTTTAACTTAATTACCCAATTACCTTTTGATAATTACCCAATTATCTTTTGATGCAGCCACTTTTATTTTTTATTCCTCCTATCTTAAAATAGTTTCCACAAAACAAAGCTTGCTGTGACTACAGCAAACAAACTCCCCATAGCATACAAAAACTGTGTGAAGTGCAGACATCAGTCGCTAGTGTGTTACTACTGCTATTCATTTTCTGTCATTTGTAACCTGAGGAAGAAAAGGATAGGCAGCTGTGGGGATTCCAGTCCTCCACTGACCACAGTACCTTCCAGAGATGTACTCTCATCTGGCAGGCCAGAGATCAAACTTTCCTGCCCTTGTTCAGCTGAAATGAAATGGGAACAAAGCTGGGGAGGACCTGCCTCAGCAGGTGAGCCTGAGGGAGGCAGGAAAAGCTGTGTACACTGACCATGTTGGACAGCTAGGAAGCAGAGGCAAATCTTATTTCCGAAGTTGAATAGTGAATGTGCAAGTATTTACACTCGACTGCAAGCATTTGCACTTGATTGAGGCTGTTTTACAGAGTGCTGTGTGTCTTATGGACTGCAGTACTAGTGTCACTACGTCACATCCCCTGCATGCCAATGCAGCTCTTCCTGTGGACTCTGCTATGCAGGAACAAGGAGGATATACAGAGCTCCCTGAGAGTCCCTGTGGGCTCCTTTAGAAACCCCCTTTCTTCATACTGCCAAGGGAAAAGGCATGATCATCGCTTATCAGACGGTTTTATCATGTGATGAGATTTGTTAATCATCTAAAAACTAACCACAGATACTCTACAACAGAAAATGTAGATGTGAATTAATCAGCACAGGGATCCACAAAACTTTGCAAGCAGGCTCTAAGTCTGAGGACCCAGGACAGAAATCTAAAGAATGATCTTTGTAATATGTAGAGTAGAATCTAATGTTTATAAGGGGATGGAGAATCGCATCTGATCACCTGCTCAAAATGACCATCTTATTTTTATGACAGATGTAAATTTAAATACCCTTAAACTGCTGATAACTATGTTTTTTTTAACCTCAGAGGATAATTTGAATATTCAGCACTAATACTGGGAATGCCATGTGATCCTTATTCTACAGCCATGACTTTAAAAAAAAAAAAAAAAATTAATCCCCATGGGCATTAAATAATCCTTTTTTTTTTTCTTTTTCTTAAATGTTAAAGGCAAGAAAATTTCTTAAGAAAATCCTCCTTGTGAGGTGTCATCAGCTGGCTACTTGTGTCTACTCAGACCCATGGAATACAGAGGGATAGCATCCAGAACACTCATTTTATCTAATGGTGAATGCAGCTTTCCTAAAGCTGAAAACCAGAGCTGGTAGCTACAGGGAATCTCCCCTTCCCAGTTTAGCATCTTTGAATGGTACCTGAAATGCTGCCATCCAGGATGTCATGCAGCAGGTACCTGTGTCTGCAACTCAGTGTCTGACTTCATGTGTTTTTTGGAAACTGTTGAATGCTTCTACCTTGAAATCCCTGAACAGGCCACTCCCTGGCTGCCACAGAGCTTCATTCTTCTGCTATGTGCTGTCCCAGTGAAGGAGACCAGCTGGAGATCCTTTGTGTGCTGGCATAAGGACCTTGCTGTTCTGGAGCATCCTTCAATATGAGACAAAATATACCAATTCCAGCAGGTGGCACTGGGTTCTTCTGTAGGTCAAAGGACAGATTGTGGGGTATCAGTACAGTATGTGAAAGGACTTGAGATGAATCAGCAATATAATAGTCTTCACTATAAAATGTGTGGGAGTGTGTGCAGGACACACTGTATCTGGGCACATCTATAGCTGCAGAAGAGCCCAGCAGGATGTTGTAGTAGTATGGCTTGCTTACAAATGAAATAGTAAGGCTGAACAATTGCAAAGGAGCCATCACAACTGTTGTCCTATGTTAACTGCTCTCTCTGAATCGCATCTTAATCTTCTCAGTTTGAATTTCTCCAGAGCTCAGATACATTAGCATAATCATTCTTGCATTTCTAATGTTCAAATTTTCTTACCCTCCTGCAGCCTCGATCCAAAAGCTTTTCTAATTTCTACAAGAAATCAAGATTTTTATGTAAGCAGCAGTGAGGGATTTAGTTTCTACATATAGATATACAGTAGTCTCACTGCTCTGGCTGCTCGAGTGCTGCTAGTGCAGAGTGAATCAGTGACACAGGTTATATTCTTTCAGCTGAAGGCAAAGGCATATATTAGCTGACAATGAATTATCCTGTTGTAGAGCCTGTAGGATGGGGGTTATTGCTGCTAATACACTTTTATCCTGCATGCAGTACACAGCAAACTTATGTTAGCAGATTTGGAATAAAGACAAGCAATAACATGTCAATTCATTAGGTGGCACCTCAAAGCCCAAAGGGTGTGTGTAGGGTATCTTACCCACTTCAATAGGAATTTTGCCTGCAGGAGAAAGAGACTCGTGCAAATGCTGTTAAATCACTTTAATAGACCTACAATCTAAGGGGATTCAGGAGTGGCAAGCAGCCACCTTAAAGACACCTCACTGCACAGTACATGTCATGGACTCCAACCCAGAGTAAATAAATGCTGTCCTATCTGATGACAAAAGCATAATGACTGCTCTAGAAAAAAGGGACAGAACAGGGACAAAAACTGTGGTTTAATCTGACAAAGTCAGCAACTCTCTTCTAGACTGATGAAGATTAGTCTGGTGAATTGAAATCTTTCACCATTTCCCGGAGTTTAGATACCAAAATTAATCCTATAGTACATTAGATCTTTACCTAAATATCTGTGTACAGGAGATGAAAGACTTGGACCTCAGAGCAGGATTTCCCAGATGCCTTCAGTTGCACTCCCAGTGCTTGTTACTGGAACATGGGGGGGGAAAAAAAACTCATTTTACAAATGAAACACTTCAAGATATGTATTGCTCTGTGCATGAGGGATAACTATGGGTACATTTGATGAAGAATTAGGGCAATAAAGTACAGTGCTGCTCCTCCCTTACTTCCCCTGGTACAATTAGCCTTTCTGTGCTCAGAAGGGATGCCCAGATCAGTCTCTTCTATGAGGTAATCCTTTCTAATGTACCCACATATTCAGTACTATCTATCTAGCTTTCCTTTGCACACCTTGAGGCCTGATCCAACCAAAAGACAAGGATGACTACGCCTTCAGTAAATGAAATTAGTGAGTTGCAGCTGAAGTCTGGCCAATCCTGTATTACTCACAAAACACTTTATTTCTGGCTCTGGTGTGCTATTTGCGGGTGGGAAGCTGCAAACACTGGTTTGTGTGTTGATGCAGGTTCTTAAGGCCAGACCTTACTTGCTTGCAGAAGTTCTCTCTGTCTTAGGAAAAAAAACAAACAGAAGAACACTGTTTCTAAGAAATAAGCTGAGACTCCCCAGAAACAAAAGATATGCAACTTTCTCTAAATGGCTATAACATAAAAGTCCCAAAGAGCAACACTTGTGATTTGATCCTTCCATGCTACTGATTTTATCATAATCAGAAGCATTTTTGTATTTTTGTAACCACTTTTTGTATTGAGCCAACTACCTTTCCTAATGGTAAATTCAAAGGAAGAAAATTTTATTTCCAAAAATTTGAGGATATGTCAGTGATTTAATATATTGCACTTTAGAAAATATGTACATTGTGTTCTGAATGCAACGTCCTTTGTATTGCTTTAAGAAAAAATCACAAACAACATTCTTTGTATGACATCTTGTAAAAATCTCCTAGAAAAGCACCATCTTTCTACCTTTATCAACTTATAAAACCTGTATTTGGGGACATAGTTTCTGAGAGTCCGCTAACAGATAATTAGGGATTCTGTATAATGGCTGACAACTACAGTAGTGAGAAAGCAGGAAAAACAATGTCTGTAGGAAGTTTAGAGCCTACTGAAAATGTTATGGAGGTCCTGCTGTTTACCTGCATTTTTCCTTCCTATGGCTGTCATGACTAATTAGTTTCATGTCCATTGGGTAATATTGGTAATTAAATATCAGAAACCATGTGGAAAAGTGCTAGGAGATTTTCTGTTATCCAGTTTAACAGTAAGTGACAAGCGTCAACCTTCCCCCATCCCCATCGTATACAAACTCTATATGACTTCCTTGTCACATTCCCAATCATAAATCCTAATATGCCAGGAAATACCAGCTCAGCAAAATTCAGTGAATGATACAACACCTGAATGTTTACAAGCAGCTCTAAAAAAAAGGGTGGCATCCTTTTTAGGAATTAAGAAAGCTTCTTCAAAGAGCTGAGACAATTTGTAACTAAACAATTTTATTGACTTTTTCGCAAAATAAAAAACACAAAATAACCACCAAGATTAAAGGCCATAGACAGCATTAACCAAATGAACCAGCCACTTGGTTATAGTAGCTGATAACTAGCACAACTGGATATTATTGCATATACCTCAGGTTCATTTATATATCCATTAGTTTGGCAAGATTACAATCATACAGTAGCTTTGGTTGTGTAAAACCTAGTAGCAGTACTTACTTAAAATGTGACCGGTTAACGTTTTATGACAACAGATACTTATCTCGTCTTAGTCTTGATGCATCTTTTCTCATTCTTTTTTCTCCACAATTTCCTATATTTGCAACCATCATTTATAGCCCTTCTTTATCACTGTATGGTGATGAATCTTTATCAGGATAGGAATCTGTCACTTGATTGCCTTATAAAAGTCTGTAGAGCAGCATCTCTTTCCATGCTGGGCAGCTTCTACCACCCTGCGGTAGCATCTGCCAAGAATTACTCCATTCAGAACTCAAATGGGTAGAGGTGTTTATGGCTTTCGGTCCAAAGCATTTCCTGCCCTACAGCATGGGGGCTTGACTGTACTGCCTTGCCTTTGAATACAGAAGAAAAAAAAAACACAAAGAGCTTTTCACATTGGTATGCTGAGATGCCAGCATAAAACAGTATTAACAAACCTAATATACAATACTACCCTCAGTTACAGAATTGTGCCTGAGACACTATACAGGATTGCGTGTGTATGTTCTACAGTCTATGTATTTTAGTTTTGGTCTTTTAAAATTGCTCTCATCCCTTTGTAATCTATTGTAACACCGCAGCTTTAGAGCAATGGTTGATATGTCATAAACACACAGAATACTTGCAAACACTGGAGGCTTTTTTCTTCTGTCATTATTTGTGCAGAATTCCTTCTTTTCTGCCCCCAGCTTTCTGGGAATACCCCTTTCCAAAGGAAATATATGACCTACTTAAAAATCTAATGTTTTGAGTTCTACCTGGGAAAAGTTACAAAACAATTTGGATCAAACTGAAGTGTTAAGTGGTGTGTTAAGATCATTCTTCACTTACAAAAGGCTATAACACTAGATAACTCTTACTTGTTTTTGCAGCCCTTTCATTTGCTTGCACTGAAGCAACATGGAATTCGGCATGAGGAATGGCTGCATGGTTAAGATTTCACCGAATAAGGTAACTGCCACGCAGTAATTCAAATGCAAGCAGTATAACTGCTTTTTTATTCAGATCCATACTTATATAAGGATATAAATTAATAAGCCCTTCTAAATGGTTTTAGAAATATCCTCTTTGATCTAGACATTTAAAACCTCTGAATACTTAGAATCACTAGATTTCACATGGCCCACGTCGTCGTAATTATTTGCACTTACATGGCAAATATTAGAAATACATTTGCCTGCAGTTGAACAGGTAATTATACTGCCTATTATTCAGCTAAGCAAAGATCAAGCACTCTATATCTTGCAGTTATTGGATCTTATTCTAACCCTTTACTTTAGAAAGGAGAAATAACCATCTAATTATATCACCAATGCACAGTACTTTAAAAAAAAAATATCTTATACTAGGCAGCTAGATATTTTCCTAAGATGACTTTTTATGAGATACTCTAAAAGCTGTCTCTTATGACTGAGGATTGTCTATTTCACTGTACTCCCATAGTAAAAATAGTTAAAATCTAATACAAAGCTGCTACATGGTTATTTTGTGGTCTGTAAAATAAAATGATATCCAGAATTTTATCTGAACAAAATACACTGGACAGTATAAAAATATTTCCCAACTGGAGATTGAAACATTAATGCTGGATTTTTTTTTTGTATAAAAAGAAATGTAATAATGGTAGACATTTATCTGCTTACTAACCAAAAATATACATATGACTTTGAGGAGCTGTTCCAGGCTCACTTTCAGTGAGCTTGTGCTTTTGACCCTAGCAATCATAAATGCACACATGTGGAACAAAGTTTCCTGAAAACCTGAACTACATCTTATTTCTAACAATAAGACTAATTTCTGACACTGGCTATGGATTTCCAGTTATGTGCTTTGTTCAGGCAACTACAGCAGAGGAATTCCAGAAGCACCACTTCCGCTTTGAATGGTGTTTATTCAGTGCAACATCTTCCTTTTCTCTTTCTTTCTTAACTCGCTGGTAGTGATCTTCTTCCTTTAAATACCACACAGGTGGCCAGCGATGCCTCTCAAAATATTCTTGATTATCTGATTAAAAAGAAACAAAACAAACCAATAAGATGTACAAATCCTAGAAATGTCTTGATTGTCTGCCAAAAGCTATGCAGCTAATCATTTATCCAGGCTGTGTTAGCTGGCTTATCAGGAATTTCCCTGGTATCCTGATATGCCTTACTTACAGGGTGAAAAGAGTTTGAAAGCAACTGCACCTGGGAGGCCTCAGTCCACCAAAGAAGAGTGTAAAAATGCAACCCCTTCACAGAGTGTATCTTTCATTGTGGAGCCTGAAAACAGCTCTGTTCCTTTTAGCATCACTGAAATAGGTAAAGAACATAATGCTTGCCCAGGAATCAAGTTAATGACTAGGACCTTTCCTTATAGCTTAGAAGAATGTATGAATACTACATGAGATAGTGCAGAGGTTCAGTCTCATAGCTCAGCTATCTGAGCTTGTCTTTGTCTTCATGTTTAATGGACTGGATGGGGAGAAAGAAGGGGAAGCCTCATGAAAACTGAGGAGGAAAGTTGCCCATACCTGAAGATTTAGCTTTGATTTCCTTGCGGAATTTGGAGCAAACACTGTTGTAATTGGTACAGATGTAGTGTAAGCACCACGCTGCCAGCTGGTTAGCATTGTGAAACTGTAAAGAAAAACAAGAAGTTTATTCCACTTCCTAATGTTATTATTCATTTTGTAGCCCCAACTAACAACTAAAGCTAGAGTGGTCCCCAGTGGATTGTATGTGGCAGCACTCTCCAAAGTTTACAGGCAAGCTTTTGAGGCTGAATTGCCCTCTAGATGCCCTAGACCTTGTCATACAATTCTGCTGGAGCAAACAGTGGCTCAAAAGACTCATGAATAGGTGCTTAGCATGCACAGCATCTGGCAAACTGCATTCAGTCCTGCACAGGATCTGAGCCTGAGGCATGCTGGACCTCAGTTTTCTGGTATGTTTGTACCAATCATGTTGCCTCGTCAGTTACTTCAGAGTAGGCCTTGTAGTAACTCCCTGTGAAGTTTTGTATTGCTCATTGATAAAATTGAAGCACTACTGAAAACTCAACACAAACTCTAGTACAAGCTTCCTACAGTCATAAGGAAGCAACAGCAATAATGCAAATCAGACTGTATTGCATGTGTATCTGTTTTGGCATTCTGATTGCCTACTATGATCTCAGGTTACAAACATTACACAGATGTATGTACAGGGCACAGAGGATATCCTAACAGTAGTTAAACGTATTTCTTCTTCTTTCAAGCAAAAAAAGAAAAAACGAAAAAAATCTTCAAAACTTCAAATTAAGTGAAGTGAGCTACCTTTTCTTGGAAGGGGTTCAGTTCTGGTTTTGCAACAGCATTAAAGGTATTGCTAGAGGCACCTGAAAGCAGCTGCAGGAAATCTTGCATTGTGGCCAGCTTCTGCTGTATTTCAGTGCTACTTAAACTCTAGACTTCAAGACAAGCTCGAGCCAGACTCATCATTAGTGTGAAATCAAGAATAATTTGATTAAAAATTATTTTAGCTTGTACTACTGTATTTGGGAGACCACTATAGCACTCTTTTTGGAAAACAGAGGTGTGCAATTTAACTGTGAATTGAGGGCTCTCTGTTTTCATGATTTCTGAGACTCAAAAAAAACCATTGAAACATGTTTGAACATAAAGCACTCTGAACTCACTCTGAACTTTCAGAGGACTGGCTCTGAGTAGCCAGTCTAAGCATTAAGTCTTAGAATATAAAAAATTTTGCCATTACAGTACAGGTCTAAACTTATCTACAGGAACTGAACAGAGAGGAACCCAAGAATCAGTTACCTTTACTAAGCTGAACAGCTCCATTACATTACATTTCAGATTGCTAAAACATGGCCATGAGATTGAGGAGCTTGGAAGCTCCATGATCAAGAAAAAATAAAATGTATTTGAAAGACAACTATCCCCAGATTACTTACACAGATGTCTCATCTTTGAACTAATGTAAAAACCTTCTTTACAACAGAAGATAAATCTAAGTTTTATTGTCAGTCACTCTCAGAATTAAAGACTTCGAGTTTCTTAGATGCAATGCTCAGAACCAATAAGGTGCTAAAAGAAAGTACTGCGGTTGGCCAGAATATCTTTAAAAAACAGTGTACACTAACCTGAGCCAATTCCAAATAGGACAGTACTTCTCCATCTATTGCAATGCCACTCACAGAGGCTTTTGTCAGCTCTTGTACTGCATGCTGTTCTGTTAGAGGAGAAAACTCATCACTTACATGGGAAATGGTCACATCTCAAGTAACAAAGAACCAAGAAGCCATGTTCTTCCTCCTTCTGGTGTTAACTCTAGCATTATGCAAGTGGCACATTCACCTAGATGTTCTGAGCAACTTCAGATTTGGACAAAGTCAAATTCTGGCCTTTACAGTTATTGCTGGAGATTCTACATCACCGGTACAAACTCTTATCCAATGGAGCACAGTCCATATGAGTATTTGCCCCTTTGTCTCAATCCAAAGTATTTATTTCTGATTTCATGCACAATTGTTCTCTCTTTCTGACAGAAAATGAGCCTGCAACTAATAATCACTTATAGAAGGACAAAGTTCAGCAGTCACTTGTCTGTTTCTGGCAGAATGTATGGGTGCAAACTTATAACTTAGAAAAATGGATCAGCTGTCACTTTTGGGTAGTACAAAAGCAATACCCAAGTTTTTAGGTAACAGTGCACTGGCACAGATATATTAATGAGTATACTGACAACACTAATGTAGAAAAGTTCATTTCAGGTCCTCTCCGATTAGTTGTTCCTAGGGATCCAGCTACCCAAAAGTTTTTTCAAGAGAGTCTCCTTAACCCTCTTCTAGAAGCAAAAACATCTTAGAGGTTTGAAAATTTGTTGGGACACGTGAGCTGGTTTGGTCCTACTGAGTTAAGTTGTTGGCAGTATACTTTGGACTCAAAAATTGTTTCATCAATAATAGAAAAATAGAATGAGATATTCTTAATAGTAAATGTTTATGCTGCAACTACTTAAAAGAATAATCAGGCACTAGAGACGTGGTCAGTCACAACTAGTGAAGACAAGATACACATTCCTGATGCACAACTGAAGGAGAGCTAGGATTTGGTATGTGATTAAAATTTGCATACATTTTTGTCCTGTTAATACATGCAAGCTTTGCTTCATCTGTCTCTGACAGTTTTGAGCTTGGCTATGTCTTTATAACAATGCCAAGTTACATACACAGAGACAAACAAACAAAAATAAATCCCAGAGGTCTGGAGTATGCACAGATTTAATTTTAAAACTAAATAGTATCCTATCCTGTCATTTTTCTCTAAATATGTGGTAGGAAACCCTCTTCCTGAAATGAGGGTTGAATACCCATGTATACACCAAAATATCCAATTCCCATCTGGGCAGTGAAAAGAGATCTAGACAGCATTTTTAAAACACATAACCATCTCAATGAGTTTTGAATGGGCTCAGTTACCCTCTTTGAACAGAAACGTATAATGGAGCACCTCATTTGTTACACGATGAAAAGTCCGGGGTCCATCCTGTTTTCAGGTAAATTATTAACTACAGAATGGATATTACAAACCACAGACACTGTATCAAGGCTAAAGAGAAGGTTTACTCTTCTCCTTTTTAAAATACAGAATACTTCAATGTTCTGAGCTGGTTTTGCACAAAACTAAAAAAGGCAAGAGAAAGGCAAACACATTTTTATATGTGAAAATATGAATTTGTATTACAATTTTCCTTTCAGGGGAAAAAAATATTTTCCTTGATGTGCAAAAAAATCCTGTGTGTTCCAAAATCATTAAGACATGTTTAAGCTGTTGCAGAAGACACTGCATTGGACAATGTCACAAGTCCTTACCTGCTAGCGCAACCAGGTGAGGAAGGCAAAACCTATTTGCCAATGCGATTAACTCAAGGGTGTCCAGTTCCTGACTGGAGGACAACTGCTTGGTGTACAAGTAATCTAAAACTGCTTGCATGGAAGTCTTGTTTATGTTGGGCAGAACTACCTGGAAAAGATATTTTAAAAAAGAGTTTCTAATAATTGAGGGTTTTTCATACAAGGGCTGTATATTACTTTTGCCACTTTGCTGGACTCTTTTTCTTCAAGTCACTTTAGAAATATAAGGAAAATACTTTTCAAAAAAGAAATTAGTCATTAAAGTTCAAGATGCTGCGAACAGGTAGTCTACCTCCAGAGTCAGGTCCTTTGTCAGTTTACATACAGGCAACTCCACCAAGTTACTGGAATTGGATCCACATCAAACAGTGAATCTGTGCAATGCTTTCTAGCCTGCAAATAGACAGCTTTGTGGGAACATAAAAGCCACTGAGCAATTCCCATGCCAAACCTCCCTGGGTAGACTTCTTGAGGAACGCAATCTATCTGCTCCTGGCAAGGGATATTCTGGGGATTCTGTGAATAACAGAAACCAAAGGATAACAAACCAACCAACAAAATCACCACCACTAACCCCTCCCCACACAAACAAACAAACAAACACACACACACACACACACACAAAAGACAAAAAAACTTTCTCAGTCTGTTTAAAAATAACCAAAGTATCAAAGTAAATGATGGTTGGGAAAGGACTGAGAACTAAAGAAATGAGGCCAAGACAATGCAAACCATTTCTGCCACACGTGTAATTAGTGTAACTATCGTGCAATGAAACTACCGAGACTGATAAAAGCTATCTGATTTCTCACCAGCACAACCCTAAATCCTTTTCACTGCAGGGATGCCTAAAAGAAGAGGAAGGAGAATTAGAAGACCTCACTGTAACCTATCAGTGTAGCACCTTAACTGCAGTTTGCATACATGATCATTCCTCCAAGGAACAAGGTAAAACTGATTCTTGAGGGTCTCGAGGTTGTGGCAGGTAAGTCTGCTTTCAACACACAAGCTGATCCCTTTAATCAGCAGTTTGTAATGTACATCTTCACAACTCAAGAGATGCTGCTGGTCCTGAAGAATGCACTGTGGTATTCTGAAGAACTTGCAGGAAAAAAAAATGGCAGAGAAGAAAAATAATACTAAAACCATGATGAGAAATTAAATTTGTGTGCAACTTAATCTGACTCCTTGGAAGCAGTCAGCACATAATTCTCAGCTCAGCTAGTGCTGAGTTAATTGTTCTCATGTGGCTAGCTGTCAACTTTTCGGGGCTTGGAATTTTTTCTGTCATCTCTATCTGAATGGGTGGGATTCAAACCCAGACTTTTTAGCACTAAAGCATGCTCGTATGCATATCAGCCACTCTGGGAAACACTCAGCTCTCCAAGTAAGAGGGGCTAGTTGTAAAACTCATTCATTATGAATATATTTTGTTAATGCAGAGAAGAGTAAATTCAGTGAATGAGTTTATAGAATGTTGTGTCCCAAATACAGAAATAGTAAAATGCAGCATTTTGTTTTTGTAAATCAAAGAAGAACATTAAATTCATATCTACATGTATTTTAAAACTTTCAAATTCATTACTGAATGCTTTAAACTCTACAAAAATTGGAAGCTAAGTATTTTAAATTGGAAAGATGAGCTAAGACTGTTAAGTTTATCATTAAAAATAGGCTGATAGAAAATAAATGTATATTCTTCATTGCCAAGTGTTGCTTGCTACAATCAAACTATGTTTTTTTAATGAACTACTTGTTGAGCATGCCTTTGGCAAAGGACTTGTTTACAGCTGTATTAGAAGAAGCAAGAAACACTGAAGTAGAACACAATCTTCCAGAATATTAAATACAAAAAAACCTGAACTCTTCATAAGAACAAGACCCTTAACAATGGAAAGGAACAATAAAATAATAATAAACAAACAAAAAACAAAATCAAAACCTGGTTATGGATAAGACACAGGGAAAAAAAATGCTAGCAGAGTGTTTAGAAATTGAAAAACAAACCATGAAGGCACCTGAAAATACAAGGCTTCTGATGCAAAATCTTAATTCAAAGCATTGAAATCTTTTATACAGTACTTTATATCTGCTTTACTCAAGAGAACAAGCCAATGCAGTAGAGAATCTGAGCTTAGTTTCTATCAAAGTACTGTGAAGCCAGCTCCCTTCTTTAGTTTAATACTCCACATACTTTAATGGTTTTTTCCTTTTATATTCAATGTCTCCTGCCCCCCAAGTATTCTTTGAAATGCTTCTGTTTGCATAAATACATATTCACACAACTTTAAAACTTATTTTAAAGAAATTTGGAAATTCATATTTATTTTTTTCTGTATTTAATATTTTACAGGATTTCAGGTTTTAAGCGCATGCTCCAGCATTTGAGAAAGTCTCATGCCTTGCAGAAAACATGTCATCATCATAGGAATCCTAATTTAATGCCTTAAGAAGAAAAGCAACCCATGTCTGCAAGGGAAGAATAAAGAATCATTCCAGGGTTTGTTGCAGCCATTCAAATAGCTATAGAATGATGCTTCCATTGCCCCAAATCCATCACACATTTTAAGCAAATGGACAAATACCTCACTGTTCAAGCTTTCAATAAATGATCCTCCAAACATAGCAGACATCCATTCACAGCTACAGATCAGTAGTGGCTTGTGGGCATTTATGGTTCCGTCATCCAATTTAAATGTCACATCTGCCGTGGGAACAAAGAAACAGGCATGCTGCAAGTCTGTGTTTAAAGTGAAACTGTGCCTCAAGAATGTATGTTTCAACTGCACATTGTTAACCAAGGACGACTTTCACTTTTTTCCCTCCTCAGAGATAACTCTAGTTTTTTTAAAAAAGTTAAGTAAAAATAAAGCCTTAAAGCCGCACGTAAAAGGGAGATATTGGATGATCAACACTTTGGAAAACTGGGTCACGTATTTAAAAGCTTCTGTATAGATTTGGAGAATAACTTAAACTCCAGAATCCCAGGTTGACAAAGATGGCCCTGAGTAACATTGTAACTTTGGTCTCATCCCTCCTCTCAGGACAATGTAAATTGTCACAGTTTTTCAAGTCTGTGAAGAGACAGTAACACGAATAAGAGAATTAGTACTTTTCCTGTTAAAGCATGTATTTACTCACCAGAAAATGTCCCTTTGCAAAGGCACTCTTTTATCCGATTAGCTTTTCTGACATGAAATGCTTTAGTAATCTCTTGATTCATGAAGGCTTCTTTATTCATAATATTCTCCACCATCATTCGCAAATCAAATACTTCCAAGATCTCAGCAATCTGAGCCAGTCTTGTGAGATCTTTTTCATTTTCATCCAGTTGCCCTGTATATAAAAACTGCAGAACAGTTTTAAAAGGTCCAGCTTGCACAGATGAATCCATCTTTACCACAGTTACAGGACACATCCTATTCGAGACAGGATTCACTTGCATTTCCTTATGCACACTAACAAACCCCTTACCCCAGGATGACAGAGTTCTTGCTACAGAATTTGTTTCACTGGGTTCAGGTTTGAGCATGTGTAAAGAGTCAGTACTTTCTGGTGCAGGAATTTTAACATCAGCAGATTTCAAGGATGTCTCATCACTGTCATAATTTGTCTCAAGGTGACTTGTCAGAACACCCTTACTTGTATTTTCGTTTTTACACTGTGTTTCATCCAGGTCTGGACTTCCCTCACATTCCATTAAGAAAAGGTCATAAAACTTTGAAGAGGAGGTAGCTAGGTAAATCTTGTGAGCAAAAATGTAGTCCTGCTCCTGGAGAACAAACATAACATCTGCACACAGGGGGCTGTCCAATAAATATCCAGCTTCGTTCATGCTTGGTACAGGACACTCGGGAATTCTGATAACTGGAGGAGGGGCTTTTGGAGGTAGGAATGGAGCCTGAAGCAAAGGTTTTTGGACCTTCTTCAGATGAGATTTCCAGAACTGCAGGTGTCTTCTGGAGATCAGGGCAGCTCTAATTGCATTGTCAAACACATCTTTAATTCCAAATTGGTCAAATACACTGGTTTCATAATACGGTATCCCAAGCTCCTTGGCAACCTCTCTGCCTCTTTCTGGTGGCAAAATGTCTCCTCTTTTGATCGGCCTAGGGTTAAACAAAAATAGACCTCCTCACACACTACGATCATCACAAAGTTACTCCAAAAAGCACAGAATTTTGCAAAATGTGTCAGCACCAATTCTGAGATAAATATCATTTAAATGAATACAAAATACAAAATTAAGCCCACAAAGCCCTTTGGAAATCTACAACCACTATATCAGAGAGTTTTAGAATAGCACATAGTTGTAATTCTGTTCAAGTTTGGTGGTACATTTGCAACGTAACTATATTACTAAAAATATGTATAAAATCATTTTCACAAAACGGAGTAAGTCCTCTCTCTATTAAAGGGAAATTTACAATAAGAAAAGTTAACAGGATGCTTGAGAAGTCTCACTATTAAAATAAAAACCTCTTAAAACCCCTTTCTACTCAGCTATTCAATCAGTATCTTTCTTTGTATTCATCCTTTAAGCTCAATGTGAAACTCTCATGACAGAGAAATGCCACAAATATAGCTAAATATGAAAAGAGAAATATTTCTTAAGCTCATGATTTTTAAAGAAAATCATAGTAGCCTATAACAAAATTGTAACTGAACAAGCACTTCAAGAGACAGGCCCTGTTTTGGCTATAGAAGCATTTTGTGGGATCTCATGAATTTCCAGAGCAGCTCTAGTATAAGATATGGGGTAAGCGAACCAGAAAAAAATCTGGGCTGGAATCCAGTTTCCCAACAAAAAATCATCTCACCAGAAGATATGACCTCAACAGTGCATTCTTTGAACATACCATATTGGACAGACACAAGCTGGCAAAGACTTAACACACTCCAGACAACAGCTTGCTTTTGTTGCCAGCTAATAATCTGTTCAGGTGGCAGAAGTCTGTGCTAGACATGCAGAGCACTGACTCAAACTTTATTAATAGTGAAATAATAAAGGAAGATTAGGGCAGAAGACGACTTTTGAGTTTTGAAAAAAGCTTTCCTTTTAAAGAGTCAACCAGAAAACCCAGTCCACCCACGCAAAGAAATCTGTTTAAAAAATAAACAAACCTATGAAAATCATTTTGCCAAGTCAAGATTTTGAATGCAAGGCAATGCAAAGTTTTATAAGAGGCCATGAAATATTAATTCAGCCCCTTTATGGATATTTGTTACAATAAATTAATTACATTATCCCAGATATTATTTCCATGAATCTGGTCTCATTCAAGTTCACATAAAATGTGGAAACTAGAAGCCAGCAGGAACATGTGAATGCTTGTTTTTTGAATCTAGGAAAAAACAAAGCTTCTCTAGAAGAACCCCCAACTCTATCTCAGAACTTTAAGAAGTTTAATTTGCAAGCACCTATTTTCTGGCATGATCTAGCATTACATTTACAAAAGAAAAACCCATTGAGAATTAAGTAAACATGAACAGAATCTGTCCCTTTAAAACAGTATCTGATAGTAGTGACAGGATAGGACATGATGCACATGTTTGGATGGAGAAGATATAAATGAAAACCTCCAGTAATCATTATTATCTATATTATATTAGTGTCCAGGCACTCAACCAAGGTTAGATGTCCGATGTACAAAAATATTGTGGCAAACATATAATAACCCTGTGTATTAAAGAACCAACCAGCTCAAACAACAGAATTAAAAAGATGCAAACACATGATATTATCATTTTAGAAAAAATGGATATAAGGCTCTATCATTTGTCTTTGGAAAGTATTACACCTGATTAACAAATTTTTTTTTTTAATTCTTATTTTTGTTTAAACTTTACCTTGCCAAAGGCCGTCTGGCTCTGTTAACAGCCTCAAGATCTGCATAGCGGAGATCTAGTTGGCAGCCCACCAAAATGACAGGTGTGCGAGGACAGAAGTGCTTGATTTCTTGATACCACATCGTTTTCACATGATTCAGGGAATTAGGATTAGCAATTGAAAAGCACAGAACAACTACATCAGACCTAGAAAGGCAATAGGAAGACACCAGTTAAAACCCAACAAGCATGCTTTCCACTGTAGCTTCACCTATTTTCATCACTCCAGCTTGAAGCTACTCCACTTTATGCTTTGAAAATGCTCTGACACCCAGATGATCAGAATACATGTTGTTCGTGCAAAGGTTTGATAAAAGCTACGCGTTTCGTCACAAAAGCATGGGAGCACAAAGCCACATACCTAGGAAGTACTGCCCCTCAATGCTGAGAGATGATCCCTGCACATATAAACAGCAGTGAGGAGAGAGGTAGAACTTGCCATTCTCTACTTTTATGCTACAGTTATTCACAGACTGTCATTGCTTGAGAAATAATTCTGCTGACTGGAAGCCTAAACTGCAATTCAAAGATCGTTGGTGCTTAGGAGTTAGAAAGAAGTTACACAAAACTTCTGAACAACCACACAGGCAGACAGATCTCCTCTGAGGTTCTCATGGAGAAATACTTTTGCTGCACCCTTTTAGATAATGAGGCTGTCTCTTCTGCAATGCACTTTGTACAGCAGTGCCTCCAACATCTGTAATAAATAACCTGTTAAAAGGACAAATTACTGCAGAATTTACAGCAACGTAAATAAATGTTACGATGAAAATAAGGGCAATAAAGCACAGAACAGGACAGTACCTCAAATCAGTGCAAGCATGAAAATATTTGCAAGCTTTTAAAGGTTTTAAGAAAAGACAAAGTACTTCACTAAATAAAACTGCCTTTTATAAAGCACAAGGATTGAGGTTGGCAGTTCAGCCACCAAACCACCACCTAACTTGTCAGAGCTAGCACCCTAATGCAGAGAAATGCTTGAGTACTTGTCTCAAAGCATTCCTAACTTGAGGCAATTTCATTATTTATAAACTAGGATGGGATATTACAAAGTGGTTCTCAAGCTCTTGGGTCTCTCATGAGAGAAAAACAATAAATACAAAAAAAAAAAACAATGTTGAATTGAAACTCTTAAGAAAAACAAGGGGAAGGGACATTTTGGGGGGGAAAACTTATTCTTACAGAAGTGTCAGCAGAATAACCTCAGCAATACCATGTCTATCTCACTTCTATTACTGTTTAATTTAGCACAAATGTGTTGTGTCTGCAGTTTGTGTAATGTACAGAGCAGGAGTAGTGAATCTTAACATTCGCCTTCTAAATAATGAAATACCTCCTCAGTACTGCTGCTTGCTACATTTCACTGAGGGCACAGATATATCCAGCAAGACCATTTCTAAAGATAGCAGCATACAATACAGGTTCTGCTGTGAGCATAAATTTCATGCAAGAGAAATGCTCCAGCTCCAGGTTTGTACCTTATAAAAACTGCAACACATCTGTCATATCTAGAGACAAGGCCTTTTCAAACCGGAAAGTCATCTGCTAAATAGAGAGGGGTAAGTAGCCAATACACAGGTCTTCTATATAACTGAGGCATACATCAACTAAATTCTAGCTTGCTCTATTCAAGGTCACATAAGAATAAAACCTAGACCCCAGCAGACATTTGCTTAGCTCCCAGAAAGGAAAAATCAATGAATAGCTAAGATGAAAAATTTGTGCTACACATATTCTGATCTAGTCAATTGTTTAATTCAAGATCATCAGAACTGCCAGAGAGGCAAGCGTTGGCTATCTGGCCAACCCTAACTATAACTGAGCATCCTAGAGAAACAGTCTGTCCTGTGCCCTTCAGAAATTAATACCTAAGCCAAGTAATTGCCGTCATGAGTATCCAACCCTGCTGACGCTACAAACCACAAGACACGCATCACACCTCTGCAAACCAAAAGGAAGCAGAGCTCCAGTAGGAGCTCACAGGCAGGAGGTGACCACAGCTGCCCCGCAATGCCTGGGCCCCTGAGATAGCCAGGGACGACCTGTTTCCTTGGACAGGACAGCCCCAGACTAGCCAGCAGACTGGCCCCAGGGCAGCCCTGTGGCCCTGCATGTGGTACAACTCGTGCCAAAGGAGTCTCACGTCAGCTCGTGTACCGAGCTGTGTGTGCTTCCTGAGCAACTCATCACCTCTGACCTGCCCTAGGCAACCATAAAACTGAGCTGGGGGAAGTAGGCTTCCTCACCCGTAACTCGTAGCAGATATAGCGTTGCACCAACAGGACATTCATCTTTCTGCCTTCTGAATGAAGTGAAAAGCAGAATAGCAGAATAAAGAGGTAAAAAATGGTTTTTGCACATTATTTATCCTGTGTTAAAACCTGGATTTCCCCTTAAAATGTATATCCTCAGAGTTATGTACTGAACTGGGAGAAATAAACGGCCCTGTGCCAGAAACAGAATGGATGGGATATCACTGGGTAGCGACAGAGTTCACAGACTGAACCAGCACCACAGCTAGGTCTGCTACCTCCCCAAATATGTCCACCTTATCACAAGAAATTAAGTTTTCATTCAAGTCATGAACATGATTTGGACTGTTAGTATAAAACAGAGACAGAAAAATGTGAGGAAGTTTAACTGTCTACATAGGACTGTGAACATTTGGCAAGAACGGCCCTTTGGAAACTTTAATTAAAAAAAACTACATTTCATTTTAATGTCAAAGGCACACTTACAACTTGCCAACCTCCCAGTATAAGATTTGCTTTGACATTTGTTCATAAAAGCAAGAACTGTCAGGTTAAAATAATGCATTAATATTTCCCAAACATTAAAATGTTACCAATGTTATTTTTATATTCCCAGGGAATGTAAAAGGATAGGATTTTTTAAAATTCTAATTTATTGCCATTTTTAGGTGGTTCGATTACTCGGACAACATGAAAGGATGAATCAGTTTTACTTTCATTTTCTTCTTTCTCTCTGCAGCAGTATGTTAAAAAACGCAAGCTACTTTTTTTTGGAAAAAAGGAATTTCATAACCAATTCCCAATAAAATTCAGGAATGATTCAAGAAACATTTCTATAGACTTGAAAACTGAAAAGTGGTTTAGAACTTCTCCAGCACATTCCTCCTAGAGCACCATCCAATTCAGATGGGCAACAGAGACACCCCGTGCACACACCTTTGTCAAGTACAGTAGAAACACATGATTATACTTACGGCATATGCTGATGTTTGATATTGAAATATCACAAGAAACGAAGATAAGTATTAGAAATAACCCAGCAAAGAGAAACAGTAGCTTGGATATCCTCATAACTGATTTATTTTTAAATTCTGCTTTAGATAGGCTTATCAGAAGAAACCGTGAATCATCTATTCTTATTTGAAACACCTGAACATACCACCAAAACTCATAATTTCTGCATGACTTGCTCCGCCGTGTGACCAACCACCAGTGCAATGCTCTGCACCACCGGTGCAAGAAAACAAGTTTCTTCCAACTCACTGAGGCTTCAAACCGGGGAGAACACAATGTAGATGTGTAGGACTTGGCAGGTGGATAAAGGGAACAGGTTCTCTCTGCTGTAGGCCAATCAACCACCACTCACATGTTGTCACCTCCTGGCTGACCAGTCTCCTGCATTGGAGTCACACGTTAAAGCACAAGAGCAGCACAAGAGCAGCACAAGAGCACTTCAAATGCTCTCCATGGAGTTGGGGAAATAATTCTTAATGCAAAACATTTGCATCTAAAGTCAGCCCAGCTTGGCCTAAACATAGTTAAGGACAACCTGTAGGAGGCTTCTGTAGGCAAAGAAAGCTCATCATAAACATTCCGGGAGGCAACACATCTACAAACGTAGGTATTACTTCAATGCATTAAGTGATACATGTCCAAACCTGGATAAGAAGAACTTTTGATGGAAGTAAGTACCCCTTTTAGGCTTCAGAGAATGAAAAGAAACCCTCTAGAGAGCCACATCTCTGGCAGGAATCAGTACATGGTGTGCTGCCATCCTGGGAGCTCCTAGTGTGTGAGATACAAACTGTATCAGATGTATAGAGAGACGGCCAAGTCACAGCAGAAAAGCAAGTAGTATAGCATAAAGACAAGCCAATTTTTTATTAGCAACCTCAGGCTTCAGCAGTAGTCAAGCTACAGGTGACCAATGTAACCATCTGAAGTTTCTCAGCAATCACTACAATCAGAAACTCTTAAGGTGGGGGAGAAAAAGCAGTATATTAGCTATGTGACAAGCTTTACTGAAAGAGCTGTTAAAAGCAGTAGAGAAGTTAGTTTTCTACATAAGCCTGTTTTCTGTAACAGAGCACTCCATTGGTTTGGGACTGAGATTTTCAAAGACTCATCTGCTTCCATGCTATGTATGTTCCCGAGCTGGTGTAATGAGCTGCACTGCAGATATACCTACATACCACATTGGTGAGCCATCTCTCAATGACAAACTGCTACATGTTTTCATCTTTCCTAATACTCTTACTTTAGACAGAACTTCATGGAAACAGCAATATTAAATGGCATCGCATAAATTTTATGGCAAGTGTGCTTAAAAGTTTAACGTCATAGCCTGAAACTACAATTACAAACTGTGGTGATGGCTACAGATATGCTAACAGGGGCTTATGTCTCATTCAAGAAACAGGATGCCTTCTGAAATGCACACACTGTATTACTTAGGAAGAAGTTCCCTCTTGTTAATAATGTACAAGATACTGGGAAAAACTGCTGCATGCAAGAATTGCCGGTCACGTGTATGGGGTATCATTTGTCATATAGTCATGGAATAATACTGTTTGGTTAGGAAAGGGGAGGAAATAAAGCTGAGGAATACAGAACGTGAAGAGGAGATGTCTCTGATCTGGAAAAATATGCAAGGAGTGAGAAAGAGGGCAGAAGAAAGGCTGAACTGGATTGCTATGCTATCTTGTCTTTTTAGAGGACAAGTCAGAAGTACACATTTTATTTTAGAGAACTTAAATGAGACCCAAGAGTCATATCTGACAGAATCAGTTTAAGGATAGACAAATTATATTTTCTATGACAAGAAGTCTGTTACACATGCTTATTCAAATGAAACTTTAAGAATAGACTGGGGGGAAGGGAAAAAAAAATCAGCGAATTCCTCCTATTGTAGTCTTTATTTTTTCCCCTATTTCTAGATATCAGCTTTCTTTGATAAGAAAAATAATGGGTAAAAATAATGGAGTCTATTCTTAGAATTTTATAGAGCAAGCTATATGGTAGAGGTTCATCCAAACTGCTAGACCCTTTTGAATTTACCATACCAGCTAATCCTTACATATTTATTTACCAATAAAAAGTTGCTTTTGATCCTTCTGCCCTCATTTTTTTCCCCACACACTTCCCATAATATTCCCCTGGGGTTCCTCAGAGACCCACATCACAGCTGAACTTATCCTATTTGAGACAGAATTGGACAAGAGCTATCTCTAGTGTCCACCTGCATAGTCCTTCAAGCACCTGAACGGAAAGATTGTGTAGGACAGCCCAAGTGCAAACACCAGCTTCTGCAAAGTTCACAAACACAGGAGGTTCAGGCTGTAGAAGACCACGTGAGAGTTAAATCCAGAATCTCCTTTAGGGCAGAACAAAATCCTGCTCTCTCTCCATGTCGATCCAAGTACATTTTGAAGAGAGAGATTCACTCAGTTATACAACATTTTTTCATGCATGCATCTCAGAGCTGCAAAAAAAATTGTGCAGATAGCTATAAGCAAGGCTGGTAACATGTTTTAAGTGGACTCAGTTTTTAGTAAATGCAGTTGCAGCCATCACATGAAATGAGAAGAAGTTCGTTAAGTGACTGGTGAGCATAACAAAATGACCTGAAGACACAGGACTTATGTGCACACACTCAAAACAGATGAGACGATAGGAAAACTAAAATGCAGGGGGTGCCTGGCATGTGAAGAACTGAAGGTATCCAGGTAAGGCAGGGCAAGACCATGCAATGCCCTGGATGTGAGCAGGAGAATCAATTAGTTCTATACTTTACCGACAGCAGTGAAGCTTCTTAAGTACTGATGTAATGTGCGAAACTGTCAAAATGCCCTGAAATATATTCAGATTTTGTGGTGAGTAGCATGCAAATCTATTTCTAAAATTTCTGTAACATCATTTTTAGTAAGAAACAACAGCAATAAGATGATGATAAAGCTACCTATAGGAAAATTGCATATTTCAAGGCTGTGCTTCAAAAGTGGAAAATTATCCCATACATTCCTTACAAACAATACACCATTCTTAAATGCAAGCATTTAAAAATCTCTCCTATTTCCTTTGAGGTACTCCTGGGAAAGTAGTGGTGCATGTACAGAGAATGACAAAAAAAAAAAGTTTTGATATCATGAAGAAAAATTAATACCTCATCCTCCATAGCAGAAACGTGTAAGAGCTATTCTTACTGTTCAAACGCCTGACCAGCAAGAGTGCTAAAAAGAATGGCAAAATTGTGTGGAACAATGTAACAAGGGAAAAACATTTTATTTTGAATTTAAAGGAATGCTTACATAGTCTGGAGATTTGGTTCATTTTATCACTAGCTATAAAAAGTAAATTTACCTGTAACTCTGGTTCAGCATTTGCATATGAAAAATACAAAAATATGAGGCACTAAATAGAACTTTGCAGCTGAAATGGGCTGCCTGCAAGCTACCCTAGCATGATTCTGGGACAAATTTTACCAGCCTCAACTCAGTAACTTTCCTTGGAATCCAGTATGTTTGCACTATACACATCCACAATATACACTACACACATCCACTCCCTCCCCCAGGAGCAGAGATCTTGATTACTCCATTCCTAATNAAAAAAAAAAAAGATAAACAGAATTCTAGAGATAGTTAATTGAAGCTGAAACTCTTAAATTTGCAAAGTCAAGGTTTATAAATGCAAGACACAAAGCCTGAACACCAAATCAATGGAGAAGGATGGAAAAAGGAAATCCCAGCAAGAGAGATACCAAAACTCATAATATGATAAAAAGGGACTGATAAGGATTTAGCTAAGAATGTTTTTGTCAGCTGACTGCTGCCTTCAGATGGAAGATAAAATAATATAAACTCACAAAACAGACACATAGGGAAAGGTGGGCTTTGCAAGCTTATTTTCTGTCATTGTATGGAGGCAGCTTACATATGAGAATTACATGTTATTTCTTTACAGAGAACCAACCAACTTTCATCAAAGATACTGCAGAAAAATAAAGGAAAGTACAAATGAACCCCTTCTCTCCTCCCATCCCATCCTCTTAATCCAGGAACTAACCTTCCATTAGAAAAAAAACACTGAGCTTAAAAGAGGTAAGAAGAGATTTAGCTAAAATATCATTTGAATCAATGGTGTTTAGAAGAAAAAAAAATATTTATATGTAGGGGATGGATGTGAGGATGGAAAACAAACAGAAAAAGGAAGATCTAAAGCTAGATCCTAAAATTCAGTAAGAGCATGATTCCTTCTAAGTGCCAATGAAGGACAACAATAGGAAGCCTGGAACAAGACAAAGAGGGAGGCAAAAAATCTAGAGAAGAGGAGAGAATGATGGGGTCTGGTTTGCATCCAGTATGAGAGTGACTTCTGAAGTCATGGAAGACACGAAAACTGAACATTAACAGATACTAAATGTGTCTTTATTTCTCTGGGCAGAAAATATGGACTATCATCGTTTTTGCTTTCCTTGGGCTATCACCAAAACCAATATTTTATTCATTACTTTATAAAAAGTACATCAAAAAACAAACAAACAAAAAACCAGCAACAACTGTTGTCAGGAAGTTTCAACTGGCAAGTTGATGCCAACAAGTTATTGATAAGTGAACCCAGTTTAAACCACTTACACCTGTTTGTGCAAGTGGTTTCCATATTCTGACATATTTATGAAGAAATCCAGACTGAGATCCTGAGTGCCTTGGTGTAGAAAACAGCTCAAGAACTCTACCTAGCACATATCCACAAAGAAATAATTCACTGAGATCAAGATTTCTACAGAAAATCACTTCCCAGGTTTAGTATTTCTGAAAGATTTTGGTTTTTCCTTGCAGTCCTTAGGATGCAGCCCAAATGCCCTCGTCCCACTCCCTCCCCCAGGCAGTGATTTATGAAAACAAGGAAAAAAATGGAAAATTATGTAATACGGCAAATAACATTTGATACATATTTTTTCACTTCAGTCAAGGAAGGCTTGAAGCATTACAGGTTTCTCTTTATTGTAGATACATTACATTTATGCTAAGTTGAGCCTCAGACCCCACTAACATCCATTTGGCACATGACTTTTCAGGAAGGAAGGATGCCTAACTACAGTTCAAACTTCCTTCTACTCACAATATGGAACCATGGTGGGATGCAGAGAAGACACATAAGTAGATCTGCATTGATTTTACTGCTCTAGGTACATAACGTGTACACTTTCCCATTGACTGAGTGGAAAAGCCTCAAATCTTAGTGTACACAATGAAAGAAGAAAAAATTAGTGCATACACACTCTGTATCAAAATAAAATCTCTTGAGGATGCATTCTGTCTATGAGCCTCTCTGCTTATTCTAGTCCTTCTTGGTGCTGATCTGAATCAAACAAAAGAAAAAATATTTCATACCAAATGTAAAATAGAGGGAAGATTCACAAATTTTGTTATTTGAAGATGATTTGAAGATACTGTACACCATTTTTTGTGGCAGCAAAACATAGCAAAAGGAAGCAGCCGAGGCAAAGAGACATATCTGAAAACAAGTGGATTCCCCACCAGCTGACACTTTGTCAACAAAGCAAGAGAATCTGTTGTGTCTGTGAGGTGCTACTGGTGCGGAGACACATCTCTGATGCTCCCCTCCAACCCCTGTCAGTAAATGGCTCATAAGGTATGTGGAAAGAGAATTATTGTAATACAAAAACAAGCATAGCAGGACTCCTTGTCCTGAGAAAAGTGTGGGCTTTTATTCAAAGCACTTCTGAAACTTTGGTCCTTCTCTGAAGAAAGGAGAGGCACTTCTGTCTCAATTCTCAATTTAGGCACAGTGAGCGACAGAGGGCACTGATCTAACTAAAGGCACAGTAACTCTGTGAAGGCGCCCACTTTGCCCTAATCTCGCTGAATTTCCCTCATTCAAATACCATTTTACATCACAGTTGAGTTTTGTATTTATTTTAAGAAAAAGAAACAGAGAACAAAACAACCCTTAAAGATTAGCAGAAATGTTCAAATACCAGTGATAACCCCCTACTCTCATGGACTCATTTCAGCAGCAATCAGAAGGTACATTTCTATGGATCCAATTACATGGAAGAAACTGGTTAAGGGAATTGTGATCACACAGAAAAAGACAAATGCGTGTGTTCCTCTGTGTACACACAATACCCGCATAGCTTATGAAATCCATTCACAACAGAGGAAATACTCTAAACATATTTTAAGAGGCTCTGTCAGCAGTTTCACAGAAAGGCTCATTCACATTTGTAAGTCACGAGGAAAAAACTGTTTTCTGCCCATGCTGTATGAACAGATTTTGTTTGGTCTACAGCTCATATTTAAGTCACAAGTAAATAAATCATCCTGGCTGCATTAGCTGACAAACCACATTCACAGTATTGAGAATAAATATTTGTTTGGGACTGAATTAACTCTTTGCATATTTGTGCTCATGTTTACACATACTTGAGCTGCATGTATCAAAAAAATTTGTAGGTTATTAATCAAATTGTAGTCAAGCATGTTTACCTGGAAAAAAAATGAAGCGAAAGGAAAAAAAAGTGCAAGCCACTCTTTTTCCCATTTTGCTTTCAGAATTAGTTTGAACATAATGACAAGTTGACGTTCATTCAAAACCAGATTGGACAGGAGGACAGAGGGTAGTGAATCCTGACAAGCTGAAAGAAATGTAAATGAAGATGTTTTCATGTCCTTACACAAGAAGTTCTGTGCCTCCCAGGGATGCTGGTACATAATAGCGACTTGAGCTCTATATGAAGTTCCCACTTTATTTGCAGTCCTACAGAATGCACAGATAGCACTGAGACTACATTGTTATTGGATGAAGAGGTGACTAGGAGCTGGAAATCAATATACTAATTGTAACAAAGACATTGTATTTTGATACCGCTATTTTGGAGTGATTTTGCATCAAATGAAACCCTCTGGGACAATATCAACAGATGACTATTTGACATCACATGGTGCCTAAGCTGAACTGAACAGGATACCTCCAAAACTAAACCATACACTTGAGTTTAAGGAAAAAAATATGTCATGCTATAAAACTCTGCAGAAAGTATTTCCACAAGTCCCTCCAGCCACCTCCCTCTCCCTCCCTTAATCTGCCAGGATCCGTTTCCCAAAGCTCCTGTAGGATTGTGATTATTAAACTAAACACCACACAGTAGAACACAAGCTGGATATCATTCTCCACAATCCCATTTTAAAGGATGACAGTATAAACATTAACTATTCCATCCTCAATGGCATTGAAATATGTTTCTCTCTTTCTCTTACACACAAAAAAAACAGGGGAAAAACATTTCTTTTGTCCATCTCCTTTCATGTTTCTATCTGTGAAAAAATACACAATTAAGAAGGATTTATCTTTCTGCAAGTCCTACTAACTGTTCACCCTGTCATCTATAGCATAGTCTATTTATGTAATGTTTTGCAAAACTGCATGCAACAATCTTTTCCAACGATTAGCTGGTGAATTAGTGACCTGCTGGTTCTTGTTACACCATGTTTAGGACGACTAGAGGTCTTGGCTGAGTGTTTGGCTGAGATAAACCTTCCCTTGCACAAGGGGTATAAACATAAAACAATTTTGAAGGTAATTGAAAGGATATCTCATTAAATGATATTTCAGACAATCAGAAACCCTGGGTACCTGTAGATGTAGTCTTCAGCAGTTTGGCATAAACCGTGTCTTTAACTGTACTGCAAGAGTTGACTCAGCTATGAGTAGACTAGTTCAATGTACAGAGGTGATTTAAAATCAATTCCTCTAAGTGTGAATATTCAGTATTTTTATTGAATGGTAAAATGTTCAGAAATGCTAAAATAGATAAAATGCTAAACAGCCAATTTAAAATAAAACAGTATCTTTCAAAAAAAAAAAAAAAAAGTACCTGATCAATGTTTACAATTAGGAAATTTTACAACTGAAATTCTATTTATAGAATAGTTTCTTCAGAGCTTCCAGTTACTTACTGGATTAAGAGACTTGCAGAAGAAAAACCACTAACAGCACAGTAAGTTTCCAGAACAGCCTTCTTAAGTTGACCAGGGCATAACATACCTGATTCTACATAGGTTCAGTTCTGCTAACATCACAAATGAATCCCTGTGTTCACACACTTAATCCCATGAGATCTCAAGTTATTCATGTCCTCCTTGGTTTTTGCAGGATTAGACGCTAAGTACGTTGTTTTCCCCCCTCTCCTGTCCTGTCAGTAAACGGTGGATCAGAGTTCAGAACATGCCTGATTTTGTTCTTTTAATCTCTAGTAATCTTCTCAGTGACACAGTATCTGTTGCAGAGTATCAGGAAGCCACACCAAAGAGAACAGTTAGAGGAAACCTTAAGTTACATCCATATTTATCAAAGTAGGCTCCATGTGCTGCCAAATGTTAAAACAGTATCTACTCACATACTCGAGCAGCACTGAGTATTAAGTTCCGCGTTACCTTAAAGTCACACACAGAGCTTATTGACAAATGGTACAGGTTTTGTAGCCCTGTACTGCTGTGGTGCTGCCTTAGCTCCTGATGCAAAGTTCAAGCTAATTCATGACTGAAAATACACCACTGAGACAGGGCTGCATACAAAGTATGGTTTCTACCAACTGCTATATGGAGTTTTACACTGTGAAAATTTAACTGATGGATTCATCCAGCAGAAACCTCTGCAGTGATTCTGAGGGACAAAGAAAAAACTGTTATCCTCCAAAATCCCTCATTTCATCAGGTAGCACAGAGTGAAGGAAAACAGTAAGACAGTACATTTTGTTAATATGGAATCCAAAGCTGGGACAAACAACCTACAGTAGGCACTCCCAGCTGGAAAAAAAAAAAAAAAAAAAATCTGTCTCTGGAAGCATGGTCATCTGCAGTGACTGAAGCAAACAGAATATGGAAAATAAAGTTTGAGAAGGTGAAAAAATGTGCAAGGGCCAAGACCTTGCTTAAATGTCAGTTATGGAAAAAAACAAAACTGTCCAACATCTACCTTCTTCAGCTAAGTATTTGCCCCATAGAGGTAGCCTGTTCTCATTATACATGCTTTCAGTCCTTGTTGAAGTCCATGCTGAAATTATGTTATACATGGTGGAAAAATCCAGATTACTTTTTTTTTTTATTAAAGCCTTTCCAGGGTAATCCATTCACTAACAGACATTTGATTCTTACAGAACAAAAACCTTTCCTTTCCCTAGCTTTAATTAACAAAATACAGAAGAGCCTCACCTTTCATGGAATGGGCTCTGCTCTCAAGAGGTGAACAACCCAATGTCGCAGGTTTTAATACAAGAAATACTCCACCTATCAGTTTCCCAACATCTCTAACTTGTTAGCTCAGCAATAAGTAGGCAATCATATCACATTTAAATAGGCAGGGAATGCTGATGTTCAATCTTGTATAAAACCACAATCTTCTTTTTGGGAATGTTCCTTAAAATTTGAAATGGGACAACATTTGTTGACAGAGCTTAGCAGGCTTTTCAAGGAAATATAGTGTAGTAAAACCATGCTACTTTTAAAATATTTATCTCTTTTTAATCCTTGCAGTATATAATCCTCTTTGCAGTAGACAGGAATCTGAATACCCTTGATTGTTTTTAAGTCCTTGCTTTTCAAAATCAAGATTTGCAAATTCTTACGTGCTAAAATTTTACTACAAATATTATTTGAAGTTTAGTGTGGATCAACTTACCTTCCATAAGCAAAGCGCCTGTCTTTGTGGTGGTCCCCAAACGTATCCCACAGCCTGAGAGAAACACTCACTTCATCCACAACATCTCGCGAGCGTTCAAGGACCTAGAACAGAGCGCACGTTACATTCTTTTTTCCTCCATCAAACAAGTACATTTCTAATTTGCCTTGTAAGGAGATCCAAAGCATGCTACATCAAGAATCTATCACATGTCATTTTCAGTGAATGCTATATTTTATAAAACACAAGCAGAATATGCATCTTCTAAAAATTTAAAAATTTAATAATTAAAATTTAGTTAAAAAAATACTTTGGAATGAGAGACTCAGGGAGATGCCAGCTTCCTTGCATATCAGACCATGGCTGCAGTAGAGACCGCACATACAATACTTGTGAGCTCATTGCTGCATTCTGACAAAGAAAGGCTAGCCAATAAATATCAGTACAACCTCACAGCATGTGCTCCATATTTTGTAGACCTGCAGTCCTTACCTCTTGGCAGACACGGTACTGATCAATGGCCCAGACAGTTGGTACGTGAGTTGCCAGCAGCTGATACTGAGTCAAGGTTGTATTGCATGCTCTTGCACAAATTAGACGAGTCTTCCCCACTGCATTATCTCCAACCACCACACACTTGATAGTTTCAACGTTGGGTCTTTCGTAGTCCATGTCAGTGTCCATTTATCAAAAACTGTAACAAGACAGTTAAACTTATTTTCTACTACTATACAAACAATGCTATTTAGAACCAGAGCCTTCTACTTCCACTTCTTCAGAGATGCCTGAAGAGGACAAAGTCTCAAGGAAAAGCTTGTAGTAAACTGTACCAAAGCAAGCTAGCTGGTCCTTTAAATACTGCACAGTTATGCAAATGCAGGACTATTTTGACCGCAGTCAGTTTATGCTGTTCACATGCTATTTTCACTTTGGTTTCTGTAAACACAAGCCTGTTTGCAGAAGATAGATCTTGGCAAAACAAGGACAGCTAGCACAAACTTACCTCTTGCTAATACTTTTTATGCTAAGAAGGAGAAAAGACTGGACATCAGTGGATTTAACCTGAAGGATTCTAGTATAAACCTACCTTCTGTAATCTTGCCTATTCAGGATTTGATTTAGGGCTCTGCAAACAATATTGCTAAGACCAAGTCACACAGATGGTTTTAGTTATATGCACACAATAAAACTGACTTGTAAGATGACTCCAGAGACTCTGTTCTCTACAAACCACAACTCCCATTAATTCCTGCATGTATTACATACTCTTAATTTTCCAAGGAAGTTTGTAAAGATCAAGGACCCAAATGAAACCACACAGCCCAGCAGGATCTTGCAAATACACTCACATATACCAACAGACTTTTTTATGCGATACGGGAAAAGTAAAGAGAATGAGATTATTGAAGATACTATCCTGATGGAAAATTATTTACTTAAATATTCTTTGGCAATGTATCGAACAGATGCTTGGATATGAATGTAAGCTAAAACAGAGGGATATTTGAAAGACTAAAATCAACTTCTGCATGTTTTCTACAGAAGTCTGTCATTTTCATATAAAGGGACACAAGATCATAGTTCAACCTATCTGATTTTGGTTTTCTGGTGTCTAATAGTCTCCTCAGCAATCTGGTCTCTGCTGGGGAATATAATCGAGGAGTAGGAAAAGGGAAAGTGCAAGGCACAAACATGTTCAGAAAGGCTTGCCTAACAGTTAATTCAGCAAGCAAGGAAACCTACAGCAGATTAACTGATAAAACACAGGTCATCATCTGCAGCCATGATGTCCTTTTTCCTGAGAAGAAAGTGCTACAGATATATCACGGATTGTCTTTTGTTTCAATAGCTTTTTTAACATTCGTATCTCATTCACTCATAAATGTAGAATACACATTAACCGTCAGGCTATTTAAAATATTAGATACAAGCTGCTTTGGTGTCCATTTTTCATTGTGTCAGTCAGTATGTTACAATTTAAGAAAAAGCATGTTTAGTAGTTAGGAACCAAACACTAATTTTAACTGTATTCTTTCATTACTTTAAGTGATGTAAACAGAAAAACAGAAGTCAGTGTTAGGACTGAACATTACCCAAACATTTACAATTTTGAGCATGGACTGCAGAAGAAACCCTATAATGGCTATGATACAGTTGTTTTAATCTGTATTTATGTGTGGCTGGGAAGAATTAGAGACCACATTACCAACTGTGCAAGAGTGAGCTTGTGCCACTGCTATATCACACTGATAAGTTTTCACAGACGTTGAATGCTTCAGGAAATGCCCAAGCATAGACTAACACATAAGAATACATTTTAAAGATTTGTCCCACACTAGTCTGCAACACGGGCCCAGTAACTCCAGAGCAGACAATGTGGTTTCAAGCATGCATGCACAATATCTCTGGCATGTAAAACCTAATGGCCTTGTGATATCAACCTGCTATGTAGGCAAGAGGTTCTAGCTGATAAGGAAAGAAAGCTATTAAGATATTGCCTTTATCCCTTCATCTGAGTTGTAACCAGCATCCTGAAAGGTTACTAGTCGTGGAGTAAAGGACTACAGAGACTTTCCAGTTACTTCTGTCATCCAACCACAGCTACTTGTTGCATGCAAGCTCTCATCACGCTGATACCTGGGATGGCTCATGGGCTCTGTACAACCTCCATGAATCCAAATGTAAGAGAGCTAGAATGAGAGATAATTCCTCTTTCCTTCCACCCATCCTTTCCAAGAATATAGCCATGACATAAATAAAAGAACACAAACAATATGGTGTTTTCCACATTACAGAGAATAAGATAATTGTACACCGCTGCCTCAAAGCCAGGGCCCTGAATGAGTAGCAAAAGCCCCAAGAAGTTTCAATATGCAATCTAAAAAAGTTTCATTTCAAGTCTGAGAATTAACAGTAACCCCCAACATAATATGTGGTGTTAAATTACTTCATATTTTATTCATGCGTGGACTAGACATCACAGATGGAATGTGTTTACAAGGCTGGAAAACAAAATGAAGGTGCATGGCTAGCCAGTATGTCTGGTTGGTTTTAAACTACCAATCAGAGAGATGCCAAAACAATTTGTCCTCCAACCTGATATTCCATTAAAATGCTGTTATTCAGATTAGCTGAAGTGTTTTTATAAGAATCTGATTTTAAAATTCTTCAAAAGTTTATAAATTGTAGTTCTGCAAAAAATGCACTAGTCAGTCACAAAATACGTATTAAGTACAGAGTTTGGAATATTAAAAAAATTCCAGGAGGATAACAAAGCAAGTTTAAAATTAATAGGCAAATCTTAATAAACACAAGAAAAATCAATGCAATTATTTGAGAATCCTAGAAAAGGAACACACAAAAAATGAAATTTAAAAATGATTTATATATTTTTTTTACTTCCGATATACTTACTGATTTAATTAAAGCAAAGTGATCACAGAACTCAGACACAGCATGTCTGAATACCTTGTCGTAGATCAATGGCAGTCTAATGAAGATATTTTTAGCATGACTCAATACTGCACAGGACAAAGATTAAAATAAACTCTGAATAAAAAAAAAAAACAACAAACCAACTTTGTGGCTATGTTAAGGAAAGCTCTTAAAAGCACTCCAGTAGATATGGAGTATCTCTGTACTAAAAATGCAGATCATTTTAATATTGTTCACTAGTTTTCAGAAAGGGATTAAAACAGAAATAGCTCCTAAAGAGACTGACAGACATAAGCCAGGACAGATATTTATACACCTCAAATAAAAACAGACGCTAACAACAAATTACAGTGTAAACAATTAGTAAAATGTGTGGATTAAATGCTTATAAATGTAGCCAGAATCTTTCTGGCTATTGGAATGATTAAAGGCAGGAATACATACAAGATCTTAAAGATACAGACAGTTTTTTTTTTTTTTTTTTTTTTTTAAGGTATCCTCTAGGTTAAGCTTGTGCTAAACCTATTGTATAATCACCCTGATTAAAAATGCTAAACATGTATTTGCAAAACTTAAAAAAGAAAATAAATCGAGATTTGAGATCTGAAAGGCTGGTAACATCTGGGAAAGCCAACTGGAGCTAAAACAAAACTGGTCAGACAAGAGCAATCCAGGTTACGTGAAGCTTAAGAAAAAGCAGCATAGAATTCCAGGACCACTGAAAAACTTGCCAAAACCAACCTACAACCTGCAATTGTTTAGTACCAACAAAAGAAAACAGGAAAAAGTAAGAGGAAACTTACTGGAAGTGTGACCAGTCTCAGAGAGGACACTGGCAAAAAAAGCCACAGAAGAACAGAAAGAAAGGTCAGCAAATGAGGAACATTGAGAAACCTACTAGGGGAACCATCAGGTTGAATACAGCTGTTCCCACAAAGAAAGCAGTGAAAGATTTAGCTGCTTAATTCAGTTCTAAGGAAATGAAAAAAAGATACCCACAAGAATAACATAAGATCACAAAAATCTCTTAGGATGTTTCTATTTTTACATTGTCACCTATGATTGTTTGCATCTGATGAGGAGACAGAGGCAGCCAAAAATCAGGAGACGTGAATAGAGTCAAGACCTAAGATAAAACTAATTAATTAATTAATTTCATTAGCAGGAAAGAACTATTCTAAATAAAGCTGATTTATTTCCAAAGAAGTGTAAGGTTACTGTCCTGAACCATGACTTGCAGATGGTTACGATCACTAATTTCTTCCTCTGTTGTTTTACCTCAAATTGCTGAAGGATGCTTGCTTTTTTGTTCAGTTTTTCTCATTGCTGAATGAGTCGTTATTATTATTATCACTAAAAAACAGTTGTGGTTGCTATAGCATGCAGATCCTTCCAGCTAGTCAGCCTCAGTAATGAAACACTGCTTTTCTAGAGAAGTTTTCCAAAAGATCTGTAGATGGAGCATAACAGCTGATCATCTAGTGCACGAGAACACAGATTAAACATGACAGACACACACACACAACCCCTCTCTCTGTGTGTATACATGAATGTAAGTATATTCACACACAAAATATAATAAGGCCCTAATATAAGACCCTAATCATGAACTTGCCTTGTTTCAAGAATGCAGTTTAATATATTTAAAGCTGTAATTGCTTTTTTCTCAGCTGGAAAGAAAGCAGACAAAGATCCAACAGTGATCCCTGTGAGCTGTCCCTATAAAAGCCTGTGTGGGATCAGAAATCCATCCTTATGGATCTCACTGCCTGTGCAGCTAACTGCCCACTTTGAATTTCTAGATATTTTAAATCATTACTTAGCTTATGCAAAACATACACAAGATTTTTCAAAGAGCAGTAGCTAATTATCAACCCTTTTCTCTTCAGCAAAACAAGACAAACAAATCACCAAGAGCGTCTACATTAATCAGTGATTATGGAGTGATCCTGCAGGCATTTACTTCTTAGCTCAGTGCTTAAACACGTCCAATAAGACTGAGATAGCATCTCTTAGCATGAAAACAAGCAAGCATGCTACTTCATTCTTGCATTAAGAGCAAACTCTTAAGCTGAAGGTTCAGAGTGACAGCATGTAAGGACCTTGCCAGCTCAGTAAAGTTTTTCTTTTGGTTCAATTTCAACATGAATTTAGGGCCTCACCAAGTATATTAGTGAAATAAATCACAACATGGTATGAAGTACCAGATAAACTATACCAGCTGCTGAAAGGCCATCCCAAAACATTTTTCACAAGGTCTAAATTAATATTAGAACTATTACTAAGTTGCAGGTGGACCGAAGGGGCAATTGTTAAAACAAACAAACGAAATCCCTGTACCTCGTCAGCATCAAAGAACCAACTGGTGACAAAGGATTCAAGGTGAGATCAGATGTCTAACTAGGTCGCCAGGGGACAAAGATGGCCACGATACATGTCAGGCTGGGTTCTCATCCAGGATGAAGAGGCGTTGCCCTGTTTCCATTATTTAAAGTTCTGGCAATTTACCTTGAAGGTGCACTAAAGAAAAGACTGAAAATGAACAAACTGACGTGGGAACAACAAATTCATGATTGGCTGTGGTTTATGACCCTTCATCAAACCCAACCTATCTCTGTGATGACACAACACCATTTGAGCACTTCCTCAGACAACCAAAAATCTGTGATGCTCTTGAGCTTCCTGAAATGTGCAGCCCACAAGGACCTGCCTGTGTGTTACACTCAGACTTTCAGACAAAAGAGAGATCCAAATGCAAATCCCAGCATTAGACTTTAACCATGTCAATTTTCTGACAGGTTCCAGGAGACCTGAAGTGCAGAAATCAACAAGCTGATTACTCTGAGCAGATTACATATTATTTTGACCTGTGACATACATTGCAATACCCTCTGTGATGAGATCATCTCTAGAAATTAATCCATTCAGCTGGTGAAGGACGTTTAACCATCTCCGAAGCCAGGTATGAGAATCTAGGATGAATATTTTCTGTACTGTGGGAGAGCCTGCAACACCACTACCTCTCCCTTCACCAATTCTTCAGTCTACCTCAAGAACAGGCCATGACATAGAGCAGTCCCATACAGCTCCTTTTGTTTCTTCTTTTTTGCTGTGCAGAGAGATGTGAGGAAGGGTGACCACGCTGGAGCCACCCCTGGGAAGAGGGGGATAATCCATAGCTGGTACATGACTGATTTAAGGCTCTCACATAGTTTTGCAAATGCATTTTGTCAGGATTCAGGATATACCTGGCTCCAATTGGCTGCTCTTCCCATTTACCAGAGATGCCCACAGCAGATACAAGGGACTAGGCAGTGACCAAGCTCTGGCGTTGTTGTGGGTCATCGTCTGGCATATCAACACAAACTGAAATTAGCTGTGGCTGACATTAATAAAAGTGACTGAGAACCGAATAACTGAAGAGCAAGCAAGACCCATTTGGACCAGGTGGTAACCATCACCAAAAAGCTGTTACTCCATAAAGCAGCCACCCATAAAACGCCATTGTGCACTGAGTCCTTAATTTATTCCTCTTTCTGCAACGCAAGATTACATTGCATGAACAGATTCAAGGTGCACCTCTACCAGCATTTTAGTTCGGACAAGAATACATTTTTGAAGCAAATACCCCAGTCATCACCACTTCCATACTTTGGTTCGCATCAGGAGCAGCCATGTAGTGAATGAACTGAATTAGTTTCAGATTAATCTGAAGTGAAAGACATGCCACTCACCACTGAAGAGTGAGCGTTCAGTCCACGCCAGATTAAAGGTAATCTGAAGTAACACCTGTTGCCCTTGAAACATGTACCACATGGACATTGGGTCCTCAGCACCAACATTTTCAGCCCCAGCCCCCCCGTTACTGCACTGCATGACCCACTAATGTAGACGGAGCACCAGGTGCTTTGGCTCCTCGTTTGGTATTCGGATCAATATTTTGGGCAAAGCTGCAGCTGAATCCTTAGTGACTGCAATGCTCAAGAGTACCCGGGATAACACAAAACTCGGGATTAAAGGGAGAAGCATCAGTGAAAAAGCCCGATTCAACACTATTGGTTTTCATGGTAATAAACACCAGGAAATTTCTGATTTTATTCTTATGTAATTAAAAACTCGTATGGTATTAAACTACCGATACTGTAGTAAAGGTTATCACTGATTTTACCCATTTATAAAGACAGGTATTGACATTGTATGCTCTCTTTGGTATGATATCCTGAGCCGTGTTACCAACAGGAAAGAAAGAAAAAAAACACACACACACAAACAGAAAAACAACAAAAAACAACCAAACAAGGCATTCTCCCAACTTTTGCACACTTCTGTGAGGAAAATATTTATCAACTTTTGCTAGAATTACAACGAAAAATATTCTAGAGACACTGGTGATCTTCTAGCACAAGAAGCTGTTGAAGAATTCACTTTGTTTTTTTTCCTTCCAAAAGACACAATCAGGCCCTAGTTTCTTGAACTTTGTGACATTTCTCATACGTTAATCAGTGATGTTTTAGAAAGATATTTTTTGTGATTTTATTCACTCCCATATGTGATTGGTACACGGAAATTACACAAGGTGAATGAAATCTCTAGATGAGAGGATAAAAAAAAAGATCTAAACACTGACTGGAATAGTAAATAGTTCAGGATTTCAGACTTCAGATAAATGCTACTTTCAGATCCTGGCTCAAGTCCTGCATTTATATCTCAAATGCAAATCCAGTGACATTAAGTGAACTGTGCAAGAAGCAAGTGTATGTGGAGTTTACTGGTAATGTCTAGTGCCATACAGAGACTCATTTGCCAAAAAAATTTTAAAAAGAAGGTGGAAATTGCCATATTGTGTCTTTTATATCAGACAGAAAGGAGAGGAAAACAGAAAAGTAGAATGGTGTTAGATGAGAACCAAAGGGAATCCATAGTTTAATTTCACGAACCTACCCCTAGTAAGAATGGTCCCAGCTACCACTGCATGTACCCCAGGCTGCACCAATTTTAGTCGCACACTGTGCCAGCATCCACTCCTTCAGCACAAGATTTTGAGCTTTTTTATCAATGATTCAAGGTTACTTTCACACTGATCTGACTGGTCTTAGCCTCAGTGATATCTTGCTGTGAGCTAACTGCTGTATGTAGCAATGACTGTTCAGCCTTATTTTTCCCCTCTAATGGGCGCTGCCTGGGAGAGATTCCCAAGTACATTCTCTGTTCTACAGCACTTGCGTACTCCTCTGGCAGAAAAGATGGGAGCAAACGAGGGACATGTCAAACACCTGTTGCTCCTTTGCTTTTCCGAATTCAAGGCTTCTCTGTCCTTTCAGCTCCTTCAGCACAGGGCAACATCTGGATGCAGGACTTAAGTACTTTTCCAGTGAACAAAATGCATTAGCAAAGAATCAAACACTGGGATTTACTGGTCAAGTGATCAGCTCTTCGTCTCAGTCTAATGCTCTACAGTATTTGTGAAGCTTGGAGTTTTAAAAGGGCAGGAGTTTTAGAAAGCTTCCCAGAGCTAAAACTGATGTTTATTTCTTCTTGGATAAAAATACTTCTACACATCTGAGCATGTCCCAGATCTTATGCTCTGTAAGTATTGTCTCTTAGATAAAGAACCCAAGTATAAACACTCGGCTCACCAAGTTATTTTTCTGCTAATAGCAAATGGATACATCACAGACCTGAGACATAATATCAGGCATACAAATCCAATGTGCATAAAAAAAGTGCAACCTAATGGGAGAGGACCTCAGAAAATTACTGAAGAGAAATTAAGCTGCTCTATTTCCATATACTGTGATCTACAATCTTGAAGTATATATAGCCTGTATACAGATACGTCCCATTCAGTTGCTGCTTACACTGAACATGGCAATTCTATGTCTCTGTGTGTCCTAACAATGCTGTTTTTCTCCTCACACATTTTATTTTTGCCTAGAAAGAGCGCTAGCTTAAGAGCTCCCTTTGAACACACTGAACAAACTAATTTCCACCTCAGTTTCTATTACAGCTCAAGCCGAACATTTGGCTTCGAGTCAGCTGTGTGTCCTGAAATAGTGCACAGACTGAGGATGAACAAAGTCATTGAGAATATTCTGGCATCACTTCCTTGCTCTCACTGTGACCATATGTAGAACTTCAAGGGCTTTTTTAAATTATTATTATCATTCTTTAAACAAGTATATTGCCGCCTTCAGAAGCCTGAGTAGTCCTTTGACCGGTAGCAGGCAACCCCAAGCTCTCTGACTATCCCACCTCTGCCTGTCCAGTGACTGACTGTCCTTCGCTCTAGATGTTGGATGCCACAATATCCGCTAAAGGCTAAATTAACAAATTAATGTTTACTACCGTGTGCCTTTGCGGGCCCTTTCTGTGGCCTTCAGACGGGTCCAGCCAACAGACACCTGACAATCTGTGTACTACAAGCCCCCCACAGCAGTCTCCTGCTGTTGTCACAGCAACCCACAACAGACTCCACAGACACAGCAGGAGAAAAGAAGGGGGGAAAAAAGAGGGAGAAAGATAAATCTTTCCAAACCTTCAGATTTTTAGTAAATGACACTCAGAAGTACCAAGTGCAAGGAGGTTTCTGCTTCCCGTACGCATCATCTATTTTTGTCTTGCACCTCGTGGCCTCGCTGGAAGAGGAAGCCAGAGAGATGAGCTCCATCAAGGACTCAGCCCCCTCTCACGGCCGGGGAGGGGAAGAAGCCTCCTCCCCTCCCTCCCGACGAGGCGAGAGCGCACCTGCGGGGAGAGAGGACACGCAGGGCGCCGCGGCAGCCAGCCCGACCCGGCCCCGCGCACGCACCGGCGGGTCGCAGCCCGATCGCGCCTGGGCGACGCGGGACCTACCCGGGAGAGCGGGACGCCGGGCAGCCGGGGTGCACGCAGCGGGGCTGTGGTCCCCCGGTCCCGGCGGGACAGGACGGGACGGGGGTGGGAGCAGCCGCCGCGCCCCCTTCCCACTGCTCCTTACAGCGGGGNGAGCCGCGCGCATTGTGACGTCTGCAGCCCCGCGGTCTATTTATAGCGCGGCGATTGGATTTCATTCATGAAAGCGGGGCCGCGCGTAGCGGGGCGGCGGCGGGAGCCGCGCGTGTGAGCTCCGCAAGGGGCTCCGCGGCCTCCCTGGATAATGCCCCAGCTGGGCGCGCCACTCCGCAACGCAGGTGTCGGGTTTGGAAATTACTTCTCTCCTTTCTTACTAACACTTGAATCCTTCGTGTAAAACAGCCACATAACCACAAAGCCCCCCCTGCTCTAAGTTAACACTCCAGCCTGGGAGTTTTCTATCCGGTGAAATCGGCCCAAGCCCTGTACCTGGGAAAGTTGCTCAGAGCTCCAGAGCAGGCTTCCTGCTAGAAACGCTGCTCTCGGGCTCTTCTGTTTACCATTCGACATCACTAAAATGCAACCAACCCTTCAGCACAGTGAAGGGAATGGGCACAACTGCTGTGGCTAAGGGAACTCTTTTGATGCAACCGTGATGACTGCTGGAAAGAAAACGTTCTCCTACAGCAGCCTGGACTCATACATTGCCCAGTTTTCTAGAAGTAACACAGTCATTTTTTTTGGAAAACTTGTTATAAAGTTGTTTACAGAACACCTCGTCCAATAACAGTGACCAGTACCAATAACAGATTAACAGTATCCAACTGCATTTTGGTTATAGTCAACTATAGTTTTCAAACACCCAGAAGCCAAACTCACAGTAACCAGCTCCGACTGCAACAATTTTCAGTTGAGTACAACTATGTCAGGAAAAATTACGGTTTGCAACTTCACAGGAGACCATTAGGTTCAGAAGAACGATGTGAGTCATTGCAAATATTAAGCATTACTTTCCCAACTTTGCACAGAATTTGCAAAGGGACAAATGCATCAGAAATTAAAACAACTCTCACTCAGACATCTGCTTGCAAGAAAAGAAGTATCAAATTGATAACGCAGTCAACAACAACAACAGAGTTAAATCTTACAATCTACAGATTTAAAATTATTAGTATAATGACCTTTTTTTTTTTAAAAAAAAGTTTCAAGCTCAGCATGAACAACATTTTCTCTACAAATGAGGGTTAAAAACTTTCATTCTATGTGAGAACAAAAACCCCTGTGTATTCACTTGTTTCTAGGACATGCAACTTTTTGGGAACAATAAGGCTCAGGTTCAGCTCACTTAATTTAGGGGCTGGGCAAAGCAGGGTAATAAAAAATGGCAGGGTGATAAAAGGGTATTAATTTTAATGGACTCTTTCAGTATGGCAAATCTTAGTTCCTTATTGGCACCTTTGTTTTACAGTCTAAATATTCACTTTTAGAAGACAAATCACAGAGCTGGAACCCATGTTTCTATTAAACACATCTCGACTATCACTGCTGCAAACAGAGTGAATCTTGCTATGGCTGTAACAGGTAAATTAGCATAACGTGGGATAAAATTGCTACAAAGCAACAAGACTTGCTCTGATACTGAATCAAAAAGTGTCCAGTCTGCAATAAAACTAACTTTAGCTCTGCTTGCAAGCTTCTTACAGAGCTGCCCTACAGACATAAAGGAAGAGGGCAGGAAGAAGGGAGAAAGTGCTATTTTTAGTGCACAACAGTAAATTTAATGGAATACAGCTATGATGAAGATCAGCCAGGTGTTTAAAAAGGGAGAAAGAGAAATAGGGCTTTGCTTTTGATGGGCAAAAAGAAAAGGTCTGGTTTCCCTCTTTTTTTCTGTCCCGTCAAAGGGTACCCAAAGCCTAAAGGCTTCTGCAGCTGTGGAAGCAGCTGCATGCTACTATGTAGTTTCCATTTTAATAACCATCTACAGCAACTTCTATCATTCAGCGCTTTCCCATCACAAATGTATAATTTCCTATTTAATTCAGAGTGCACCTTTTCCAGCAAAGTATGAAATAAAAACCCAGGATAGCTAGAGCTCTCTGTCCTATGTCACATAATCCTACTGAACAGTATTTACATTTTTCCAAACATTTAAACAATAGAGTTTTGACCACAAATTTGTCTGAGTGACATAACTTCAGAAGTGTTTGGAATGCATCTCTTACAGGGGGTAGAGCAACCGACAGTTTCCAGCCTTTGATACAAGAAAGGACAGTAACAAACCATAAGCATTCCCCCTAAGTTAGCATAAGCATTAAAAATATGGGTGTTAAAGCTTTACTCAGATGTTTAAGTATTCCAGGTAGCCAGCTTGCCCTTTTTTTGTTGTTGTTGTTGTTGTTGTTGTTGTCTGTTTTAAAGGGTGGATAACAACAAGAGGGAGAGAGTGAAAGAAATACGTTCCATTTTTACAAGCAACCCCAAAGGACATGGCATTGGACCATGGCTGGCACTTAACTACAGTCTGGTTTTGCCAAGTCCGTACAGCTTTCCAAAACATGATTATAGGCTGCCCAGTGTGTCCCATCGTTGCATCTCCATTATGTGCTGTTTACACCGTAACACAACTCAGACAATAACTGGATAAAAAAATAATAAAATAAGAATAAAAAATTGCATTTACACCCATAGAGAATTCTATTTAGAATTATTTTAGTTTTACTAAATCACAAAATGTATTTGGAAGTGCAAACATAAGGGTATATTCCCATATGCTCCAACATTTTATTTGTTACTCTGGGGTTAAATTACCATTTTGGTTTTGAGAATAGATTTCTCAGATGATTAAAAAGCATCATGAGAACATTAATTGTGCATAAACCATAACTGAAGTAACAAATAACCTTTCTGCTCCTGGGTCTGGAAAGTTAGTTTAACTTCAGAGGCTCCTCCAACATGCACTGTTAGCTGAACTCCTTAGGGAGCTTTCTACGATTGCAGAACTGCTGAAGCTCAGTGCCCTCAGGCCCTGCCATCCTCTGTGTTTCTGAGGGACCAGAGTAAGGCTCAGGAGCAGATATGTTGAAAAAATACCAGTCAAGAATAACAGAAGGTGCAGGAAGAGGGGATTACAAACATTTACTTCAGCTTCTTTGTGAAAACTGTTCAGAAGGAGACGGAAATGGAGTGGCCCATGCTTCTCACCACCCCATCATAATCTAAAGTCTTCTGTACCTGCAGAGGTGCGATAGTCCAAGCATGCTAACTCTGGAGATTAGTTTTTATATTACTGTGTACTAGCCTTTTCAGAAAGTCTGCATCCCAGACTCATCCAGACTTGACGCCATGTGGAAGCAAGGGGTTCTTCCCTGTATTACAGGTCTAGGTAGGGTCTATAACACAGATGTCTGCTTCAAAAAGTTAAAAAATAATAAAAAAAATAAAATAAAATCTAGTGATGTGGCCACTTGCTCCCTCTGTGGACTCAAGCTTTTAATTCAGGACAACTGAAACGATTTCCCCTCCGTTTTCAGTAGCAACACCCAAGCACAACCACAGTTTCCTAAGACAAGTTACACACTGGCAGGCAGTCAGCATGGGTGGCTACAGGACTGGGTTTGAGTGTGCACCGAGGAAAGACAGACCTGGCAGCGGCAGCCTGGGACAGTGCAAGAATGAAACTCAATAGCATCAGACAAAGTGGAGTTCTCCCTCCCTTACCCCTGAATGCAGGGGCCCTTCATATTAGAAGAGCTTTTAAGAACATGATGAGATTAAAAGGCTGTTCGGGGAAGTAAGTTTAAATCCACAAGGAATTCAGTAAAGCAAAGTAGGTTAAATTATCCTGTATAGGTATGGGCTCTGTGTTGCATCTGGCAGTCTCACAGGGACAGAAGGTGCTCTCTACAAGCTATGAAACCCGCTTCCAACAATACAAAAGAACATGAATGAATGATGCATAACCAAAACAAGGAGATGTGGTACATCGGTTATGGACTTCACCATCCTCCCATTGTATGTGAGATAAGTAGTCTCAGCCAACTGGCAGCATGTGAATTACAATATCAGAATTACCCAGCTCCCATCAATTGAAGTCTACATTTTTGCCACAATTAGACTTAGAGGCTTTAATTATGTGGGTAGATCAAAATCATTTCTAACTACTTCTGTAATGGATTGATATATACTCCATTAGATTTTATCCATAAAAAATTCATAAAGAGAATAAACACATTGGAAAAAAACACGTAAATGCATATTTTATACGCATTGAAATAGAATTCAAGTCATTTCCTGTCAATATAATTTTTGTATTACTGGGTTTGCATTCAGAACTGTATTATTCCCACGCCAAATGCATATGCATTCACAACTGGCTTTCTTTTCAGAACTATTATACATTGTATGCAGTCCTTTAGCAATGTGATTTTTATTTTGGCGTAACAAGGACAGAGTTCAGAGTTCGAGATAAGGAGCCTCTACTTAGTGATGTCAACATCTGTTCTCAGCCAACTGTGATACAAAGCAAATTGAACAGGTCAGTTGCATCCCTTTTCATAATATCCCACACAATTCTGTCTCGGTTCTAGAGATGGAGATGTAAAGCCTACAGTGCACCAGATCTTACTGAGGCATTCTGTGATTGAGATATAGCACCAGTTGTTTCCTGTGTGAATTGCATTTCCACATTCTTTTTCACTAGTGGAGGGATATAGAATGCTTAATATACGCATACATTTTATGCAGTCCTTTTGTTGTGCAGTTCTGCAAAGAGTCTACTTGTTTTCCCAATAGCCCCTTGATGGTATCTGAAGATACTAAGTAGATGCTCTCTTAGCTTTTTCTTCTCCATCTCCAGAAAAACATAGCCCCCTCGGTCTCTCTGCATACATCTTGTGTTTCAGGCCCCTAACCGTGTTAGCAGCCCTTCATTGCACTCTGTTTAGTTTCTCAGTCTCTCTTCAGTACTGTGAAACCCCAAACTGGACACAGTACTTCAGGTGCAGCCTCACAAGTGCCTGAGTAGAGGGGAATAATCACTTCCACTGACCTCCTCGCTATGCTGTTCCGAATGCAGCCCAGGACGTGGTTCGTCTTCATTGCTGGAAGGGTATCTGCCGACTCAGGAATGTCTCAGTTCTGCTGGCAGAGTCTCTCTCATGAAACCTTGCAAAACTCTGTTAGTGCCTTTGCTGCTGCACTCCTCTTCTGCACAGGCTGCATAGCCTGCTCTTAGAAGGGGGTGAATTCATTTGAATAGTCCCAGTTTGCAAAGTTAGGTCTACCAGGATACAATTAAGCAAAATAAAATTTCAGCTTAACAAGGACAGCAAGAGGAACAGCTGAATGATTATATAAGAGTCTCCCAAGGGAAGAAGTGGAGGAGTTACGGCTCGCTGAATTCACAACCCAGAGAGGACAAGGCAGTATTAAGAATTTGTTACACAGCTCAGTTTTGTATTAAATGTGGATTTTTTTTTTTTTAAGGGAAAAGGTTTGCAACAGTTTGTATTGGTTATATTCCCTGCTTCTAGATCATCAGAATTACAACATGGGTAAGAAAGATTTAATCAGCTTACCAAACATAAGCTAAATGGGAACAACTGACTAGTAGGAGGATTTCTTCTTGAATATTTGTCATTTTGCTGTTTTGCAAGGGAAGGAAGCTAGAAATCATTGCATCAAAGTGTCATAAGACTTCTCCAACTATCCAGAGCATGCTAGCTTTAACAGTTATTTCCAGTATTTAAGGGGTTTTCCAAGATATAGGAGGCTCATCTTTAAAATCAGTGGTTTGCCCTCTGCAATAATCTGTTGGAGTGTCGTGTTTTATAACACTAACCAACAAACATGCTAATGCATCAGTGAAAGTTAGACTAATACAAGAATTATTTTCAAATCTTGACAATTTTGTCCATAACTACTGCCTTTGTTCACAGACTGGGACATACCAGAAACACATTTTCAGCCCAGAATAACTCTTTATTGTCACTTCACAGGAAAACATTCACACATATATGAAATCCTAATCCCGGGTGCAAATTCTCACTGTGAAGAAGTTATTTCATGTCTGTACTATGTTATCCACTTATCTCACCTGTAGCACTGATATCTGCATAACTGTTAAAAGTTTTTCTTAACCTTTCTGCCATCCAGTCAGATGCTAATGGAATGGAAAGAACTTATTTGGGGAATGAAATGACAGTCACAGCAAACAGTCAGCTGGGGAAGATTTTCTGTCTGTCTGACCTTCTGGCTGGCTGTTGGTCTCAGTTCCTCCTCTACATAGATCAGTCAAAATGCACTTCTGAGTACTGAGTTCAAAGAGAAAGTGATATCTGGGAACTACAATAAGTTCTCAATGGCAAACGCTGTCTTTGCTTCTCACTCTTGATCTGAGCTATTGAGCTTTAAAAGCCATACATAAATGGATCTGCTGTCACTCTTTAAAGTATTATAAATGCTTTGCCTGCCTTTTGAGGCCTGTAAAAGTCACCTAACATATTAAAAGTCTAGTAGCTGTATATGCAGAAGGATACAAAATGCAGACCAAATTTGAAAAGCTGAAATATTGCTCAAAGACCATACAAATTCTACATGATTTCTAAATAGAAATCTCTACACCTATGTGCAATTGCTGCTCTGAGTTGTTTACACTGGTTCTATAAAGAGATAATGCAGACAGTCTGGAACAAAGATCTCACTACAGGAACTGGAAGGTGTAGGTTACAGGTGGTGAGGGGAAGAGAACAAAAGTGGATTTTCCCTCCTTTCCACAGTAGGCAAAGACTAGTATTATAAGTCTCTGAATCACTGCTTACATACAGCAAGAGCAGCCAATAGGCATATTCTGTTCTTTCCAGGGTGCCAAAACAAAAGAGCTGGATTAAACAGTAGAATCAAGGGCAGCTTAATTTCACCATCATTAACCTTCGAGAAACAGCCTTGTTAAATATGATTTACTCTTGCACCTCTGTCCTATAGGTAGCTATACAGTAAAGTAAAAGCCCCCAGTTATGGTTTAAGAATCTAATATAAATCCTACTGAAACTGATGGGGAAAAGTTTCCACTGATCTCTGTGGGCTTCAATTTAGGTGATAATTCAAGAAGAAAAAAATCTGTAGAATTAGATGCAACATGCAGGTCTTAGAAAAATGAATAAAGCAGCAAAACACATAACAAACTAGCTGAAACAAAACAGTGCTGAATGAAACACCGATCACTTTACTACTTCTCACTAGGCTCTTCAAAGAATGTATTGCTTTGGATTAAAGATTTTTTTTTGTCTAAGATTACAGTACAATTCTTCAATTATTTTGAATAGTGCAATTCTGCACAGCAGCAACACTGCAGCTTTAATAATTCAAGATCCAAATTCGAAGTCTGAAGCTTCTGTTACATTCTGTACATCCTCTGCTTCTGAAACATACATTATTTTTAAAGAGAAAGCTTTGCCAGGAATGTAAAACCTTGTGTCTCTTACAGCTATTTACACCAGTTTAAGGACACGATTTAGTTACACTAGCACAGATTCCCATGCAAAGACTGCACTTCTGCAAAACAAACTTAAATTCAAAGGGTTAGCCTGGATTATATCAACATAAGGTTTATACTCTCCAAACACTGCTCATCTATTTTAGTGGTTTACTTCAATATGTCAACGCAAATCTAGTTACCACAGTTTTTGTCTCTCTAACGAGTCAAGGCCTTAAATCATATGCAGAAAGAAGATTACTGGGGTTGGTTCTGCTAGACATCTTTCTCCCTTTGAAACTCTTTATATAAATTCTACCAAAATTGTGTAGCTGAAGGATAATGGTAACTGCAGAAATTGCAGAGGAATGCACATAAGTGATCCACTTTTATATCTTGAGGAAAAAGCCTCAGAAGCAACGAACGAAGACATTTTGCACGCTTCACCACAAGCTGTCTGATGGGCCTTTTCCACACTACTGTTACCAGGAATAGTTACCATAAAAGCATTCTATTCTTCTATAACACTACTGATTAAAAACCACCACCTGTGAAAGCACGTCTTTCCTATATGTATTTGTAGTTTTTACAGAGGAAGTGGAATATACTATTTCCAGGAGCTGTCAAACTATCAATCATCCTTACAGGTTTGAAACACAGATTAGGTAAAAGACAGAACTTAAAGGATTCAAGCTACTATGTTTGCTGTGTGATTTGCAAAGTATGAAGAAAAAGCCTTCATTTTCCAGTTATGCATACACAAGCAAATAATCACAGCATTTAATGATGCCAGTAGCAGAATTTACCATTGTACAATTAAAAACAAACTAGAACAACCAACATCAGTTTTGAACTTAATCCAGCGCTCAGGGAGCTTTAACAAAGTCAAAAGTACTCCAGTGCCTTGAAAGTTCTCACGCATTCATTGCTTGGAAGTCATATTGCCGAGGCATCTTGAACTCCACTAACATTTTTTTTTCTTTTTTAAATAAGGTAGCAAGGCATGTAGCTTTTGATTTTTAAAGAAACTTTTACAGGTTTTTCTGAGTCAGGACAAGAGTCCTTTTTCTCAGTTAGTGGGGAAGAGAAGAATTACAAAGGTATTAATCTTATTTGTGCCCATACCTATTAGTTAAAGTGCCAGAGCAGGGTGCATTTCGTAGCATTTTAGAAGCTGCAAGTGAACTGAATGCCTCCCCCAACTCATCTCCAAAATCTTTTTGAAGGAAAAAGTATGAATTATTTACAGAAGTGACTGTCTACAAAATTTTGTCAAACAATATCTATTACAGAAGATAAAAAACTTTCCACCATTCCAATTTAAAATAATATATTAATATCAAAATACTTGTTTTTCACACTAGGTTACTAGCTGAAATTCAAAACTACAGTTAAAATACTATATTATTGTAAGAGAAATGTTGGCAGTTACTTAATTATAGAATTACCATTGGAATTACCACTGTTGCAAATGCACAAAGAAAGGAAGTTTAAAAGAGCCAAACTCACCCCTGGAGAAATTCTAATGGAATCAGTTGCATTGCCTCAAGTAAACTCTGACCCCAAATTTCCCTCCGAAGACTGGGAAACATTCATAGAAATACTCGTCATTTATTGACCAAGAATCTACATGTGTGTCTAAGCATGCATGTCAGTGGAAAACATGCATCCAAAAGAGAGCCACATTTAAGGAGTTCAAGTGTTAAGCAATAGCCGTAAATCAAGAACTGAAACGTGGGCAGTCATGAGGGCCGCAACATACACATCTGTCTCAGATCTGAACGGTACCTGTTGCTCAGAACAGTTATTGGAACATTTGCCCATTTATGAGTCCAGGTACAAACACTTTTCACCACTGATAAAGCAGTGAAAACAAGAAAGTAACTAAAGGCCAGTTAGTGTTATCATGCTAAGTATGTTTTTATTGCCGCAAATCCTCATCTTGAGAGTGCTAAGCCCTTGTTTCCAAAGTGTGAGACCCAGGTAATTCCAGTTGCCAACTGGATGCTCTGGGGTGACAACACTGCTTTTATATCACAACTTGGATTTATTATGCTGGGTAACTTGTTGTTTAAGCTCCCTGGATTAATGGACATTTCAGAACTGCAGCATTTCTTTCTTGGTTTCCCATGTAACAATAACAAAGAATTGTTTCCTGATTCGCATAGGTGTTATGAGAATCACTCGTTCTCCTTTATCAAGAGCACAGAAATTAGAAATGTGCTTACTACGGGATTTCAACAATCTGTGATAAACACTGCTAGAGAATATGAATTTAACTCTAAGGATTAAAAGCTACAAACATAACAACACTGCCCATTCCCCCCTCCCTCCCCACCAACAACAGACATGCAGCAGTCCACCCATTTTCATATTCTCTAGTCAAAAGCAATCACTAGCTTGGGAAAAACTAGCTCCAGCAGTTTTAAGATTTAAAACCTCCTATTCTACATTAAATTCTACTGCAGGTTACTGTTTCACACGCACACACCCCTCTGCTGGTTTTGCACAGTCCAGAGCTTGTTTTTTATCTACCTGAATTGACAGCTAAATTAAATTGCCGGAGTCTGCATTATTATGTGCAGTAACGCACACACGCCCATTTTATTCTACTGACTATGGAGTATTCTACTGACTATGGAGAAAGTAATCTCTGAGAGAGCAGTAGCTTCTTTAACCATAGAGCTAAATTTACTACGAGTCGTCTCATAATTCCTCAAGTGACACAGAAACCCATAAGAAAATAAAGTGTAACTGGGATATTAAGGAGCAAATAACAGCTCTACAAAGACATGCCTTTCACAGATGTAGCATTTTCTGACTCAAGCATGTGACTACAATACATAAACTAATTTCTGTACAGACCTGCAGGTATGTTCTCTTCAAGAATTCAGACCCAGTCACAGAAGCAACAGAAATTGGTCTGGAAACAGTGAGTTCAGAGTATGTTTTGCAAGAACAACAATCATCTGTAACTTAATTACATGAGTCATGCGAGGTACCCAGAAATCCATTGAAAGACAGAAAATTAGGCTGGGAAGTATGACTTGACACTGGGAATGAGGGTGAAGAGATATTTTGAGATTCTCAGATGCGCCATTTTGTGTTAATACATACTTCCATGATGCTGAAATCACTCTTACTATATATATTAAATAATTCACAGCATCAGAACTTGTATACATGTAATATTATACACTGGCTTTCAGGAACTGCATCGCCTATAAAATGATTCTATTTTTGTTCACAAAATATATGTTTGTCTTTGATGATGTGCTGGAAGGGGCTCGTTAAATTACTAATGGAACTATTAAAGCTATCGAACTACCAATTTTGAGGGATCAATTCAAAGCACATTAAGATAAGCAGAAATCCAAATTAAACAGCCACGTGTCTCTTCCCTTCAATGACCCTCCTATTCAGGCTTTAAATGCTGAACTCTCTTCCTCCTGACAGTATTAAACCCTTCTTTGGATGACCCTCACTGGCCAAAACAGCGAAGTAGTTACTCCGAGGGCTCATTAAATGTTCTGTTTGGTAGTACACAATAGGGAGTGGGGGTGAGGAGGAGGACTGGGTTTGTGTTTATTTTGAGAGCCCGGGGAGAAAAATTGCTCCCTAAGCTTCCTGACAAGCTGCTTATTTTTATTCACATTGGCACTATGTTTTCCCATGAACAAATATTTATACTTCAGAGGAAATGTTTCAGTAACATGTATCAGGATAAGCAACTCCTCTCCCTTTATTATGAGAAAGCAATCTGGTTACATGAGAAAGTAAGTAAATAGATTCCCTAGAGATGTCTGGGAAGGGGGTCATTTGTGCAAGGAACCCATTCTTGAAAATACTGGCAGCATGTCACTGTGTTAGATGACCTGTGGAGGCTTCATTTATGATTACAAGAAATGAATACATCAGAGGTTTATTGTTTTCTTTGTTCAGAAAAAAATAGACCATCCTTTTACAACCCTGTCTTAATTAAAATATTTTCCCTTTGACAACTTTTAGTAGCATGTTATGTTCCTATCTGCATTATTATAACGTACATTTAATACATATGGCAACATATAAACCCATTTTCCTTATTGTTTCTGAACATAAATAGTCATTTTCACCCACTGGCCTTTTTAGTCTGAATTTCATTGACTACTGGAAAATTTGAGCAGGGGGCTGGACTACATGACCTCCTGAGGTTCCTTACAACCTGAATTTCCCTATGATCCTAAACTCAGGAGATGTGTTTGGTTTTTACTAATTCTTATGAAACAGCAGAGATTTGGCTCGGTACAGAAGTCGTTGGGTATGGGACTTGGCAAAAGCATTATTAATATGCACCTGTAATTCAGGCTAGCAACAGCCCCACCTTTAGACTGCACAGGGCAGAAAAAGGGGGATGCCTGGTTGCAAAAAAAAAAAAGTGTGGTACAAACTCTCAAACTCTTCACTCTAGAATCTCACTCATTTCCTCTGTCTGCAGTTACTCTCGGTAAGTATTTACTCTTGAAAATTAGTCTTAGCAGCTTTTATTTCTTTGACGCTTTGAAAAATAGATCCACATTGGGTCAAAAGCTACTCTGTGTAGAAGCCACCCACTACACTAACTCTGCAACAACGCATATCCTTTATACATTTGTTTTTAACTACTGGAATATCAGAACAAAGTTGAGTAATCCTGTAACCAAAAGGATTAATTCTAGGACTTTTCAGTTAAGACCTTCAGTGCAAAGTTCTCCAAGTCACAGATGCTATAACTTTAAAATATACAAACAAAAGCAGCTGGACAGAACAGCAGCGGTGACAGCAACACTAAGCAAAGTAAGTCAGATTTTTTTTCTTTAATTTCTCCCTGGGAATACTTACCTCACAGGAGAAAATAATATTCATATCCATTTTTAACAGCTTGATCAAAAGCAGAATTCCATTAAAGATATTTCATGTCTTTCTCTTACTGTGGCTCTCCTGAAGGGAAAAGTAGAGAAAAAAAAAGACAATAAACCTTACTATTTTCAACCTGAAAGTGTAACACATGCAATACCAAAGACATCTCTTATGATCTATTTTATATTGTAAAACAGGCTTGCTTGGTCAACAAAACAGTCTTTCAAAGTTTCAAACATAGGTAAAACGATTATTTGCACTAAAATACTAACTTTTCACTCCAAAGCATTGAAGAAATCATGGGTACAGACAAGACTTTGAGCATAACTGGAAATTGATACACCTCTGTCAAATAAAGTTTGTTCTTGAATAGTTTTCCTCTGGATGTATATATAAAAAGCACCCTATGCATCAGAACCAAGCACTGCTGTAACACAGTTAACTAGTTCTTCGTAGGTTAGCTAACAGACTCTGAGGAGAGTTTTTTAGCCCACCTTCAAGGAGGTTACAAGGCTGCCTAACATATGAAGTAACAGCCTGATGATGTGTGAACTGGGATTGCTGCGTTGCTTCCACCTTTAATCCCAAATGAAATTAATTATAGAAGTGTTATGTTGGGTTTGGTAGGTGTCTGCATTATTGTGATGTGGATCTCATCCAGAAGCAATGCTGTAGTTTAACCAGGAACCTAAGGTGGGTGCAACATTGATTTCACCCCTAATGCTGCCCTAAAAGCAAAGCTCAATGAGCCAAGTAGCTTTAGAGGCTTCATGTTAGCTTGAAAAGCAAAAGTAAAATGCAGATTCTTCAGCTGAAGAGACTAGTGGCCTGCTTAGCTTTTCTAGGCATTTCTCTCTCTCATCAGCAAGATTTTGGAGTTGAATTTAGGACTTAAGTTACTTTCTCACAGAAATTCCTGTCTTCTGTAGATACCCTGCACAAGACAACAGTGGGGGCAAACATGGAAAATGAGGTAATACCTGATTCCACATTGTGGAGCAGGCAATCCGCTGGCACTAGAGCCTATCTTTATATCCCTCCAGAAGTACTTCTACTGCCCTAGAAGAAGCACTTTTGCCAGTCAGCCACAAGCATTTTAGTTGCAAAGAACATATCCGTGTTCCTTAGCTGTTGTTTCACACAGCTATGGTGGTTAAGAATCTTCTCACCATGTTGTCTATTGTCTTCACCCTGACTTTCACCAGGACAGGCCTATACAGCCTACACATGTAGCTCCCTTTGTCAACCCTAGCAATCACAGCCTTATCCCACAATGAAACAAAATCCCAAATAATGAATGAAATAGCAGCATCAGCACACACAGGTATTTAAACAGTCTGAGAGTCCCATTTATGTGATACTGTACCATTCATAACTGTTCATTTATTTCCTCAGTACTGATGCCAGATTCAAAGTTATTTGCAGCTTCTGTCAGAACATCCCTTTTAAAAAAGAATCTGATTCATCTGATCACAAACTCAGAGCTTTCTCTTTTTATTTCACTGAGATCTCATGCATTTCAACCAGCTTTTCTCTGCTTTGCCCTCATTAAAATTCACAGACACTGACACCATGGAAATATTAAGATCCTTCTCACTTTTAAGCAGACACGCAAAGACCTTCCACTAGCTCATTCATAATTCTTTTTCAGAAATCATTAACAGGACAACGATGTAAATAATTAAAGGCCACACTGAGACTCTCCTGCTTGCTGAGAGATTTTTTTTTTAAATTGTATTATGCTATAAAGTCAGACCAGTTGTTTAAAGTGTATAAACAGATAGAAATGTAGTTAAACCTGATTTTCATCATTACTAAAGCATAAGCCTAAAAGTTCCATTTCATTAAAAAAAAAAAAAAAAGATTCTGGTCTCCCTCCCCCTGCCCTCAATCTTACTTCCACTCACTGGTTTTGAAGATAGTTGGGACCATAAAAAAAGGTTCTAATCTTTATTAGCACTGTGCTTCCTAATTACAACTCTAACTTAGTGAAGATCTTCTCTACCATAGTACTGGGGGCAAATCTTCTGTTCTGAGTGCAGATCATCATCACAGGAACAGAGCAGCTAAACCATGCATGCAGCTTCCTTATCCAAGTCTTAAGGAGCTCACAGCTGAAGAGACCTGGCTTGAAGCAACTCTTACCCTGCATGCCTGCCCCAGAGAGCATCAGTTCTGACCATGGCAGTGCAGTTCCTTCCCTCTCCCCGGTGGGAAACAGGCTGCTACCTGAGCTAACGCTCACACAACACACGGTGTTGCAAGTGCACTGTGGTGCTGTCTGCAAGGACATGCGATAAGGACATCATAAGTTGAGGGAAACAAAACCCAGCTGGAACCAAGAGTAATTCAGTGAGGGATGTACTTATATGGTCCAATTCTCCAAGGTGGGGAACTTTCTTTACACTGGCAGGAAGCAGAGGAGCAGGCGGCTATTGCAGCAGGCTGGCAGGCGAAACAACTGCAGGGCAAGCCAGGCCCAGGAGGAACGCAGACGAGCCCATGTGGAACGCAGGGCTCTCTGCACGGCTCCTCAGGGCCAGTGCATAACTGGTTATGGATGACCTCGCCCAGGAGCCTCTTCTGCTGCAGACAAGTCCATCCCTAATGCAGTGACACCAGAGAAAACTCGAGGAAAATTCAATCCAATTTTCTCCTCAAACCCACCCCAGCCTCACCTTTGGGTTATTCAGTAGCCTATGCTGATCCAATCTTTTTTCTCCCCCACTTTTTATTTATTTTTTAAAAAGATTATTACCAAAGTAATAATATTGCAGAACTTTACCCTCTCAAACTACACAGGAGCTTCTTTCTACCAGCCTGTCACCTCTACCTATTTGTTTAATGTTTCTATAACACCACATTTTTTCAGTATATCTGCTCAAAATCTCTTTACCAAGCTTGAACGTATTATGTGGAAGAAAAATAACGGCTTATAAATATGATGTTCCTGCTTTAATATTGTCTCACTTCAACCTTTCCCCTCTAAAATTTCAAATACTGGAAAAAGTTCAAGTAAAACAAAGTGCAGAACCTGAATTCACCGTTACAATCTTTGCTATGACACACCTCACTTACTGTACATTACATGGTTGAACAGACACTAGAAATCTTACTTCCCATTGATATCTAAGCTAACGTTTCCTCCAAACACATTTTCAAACCTTTAATGGTCCAGAACCCTGGTAAATGCAAATGTTTCACCTTTCCTACATCAGTTTCAACAAATGTGTCTTTACCCAAGGTCTCCCTTGGAGATGAAGAAATTTTTTCCTGTATCAATTACCTAGACAAAAGGAACTGATCACACATGATGTAAATACTTTTATTCAACTTGACAATCAAGTTCTAAAAGAAGATGGGGTACCACCTTCTCGCCATTAACACGTTACATTAGGAGCACCCACAGCGACTCAGTTAAACAGCTGCTCAACAAAAGTGTAGGTGCTGAAGTGCTAATTTCCTATGCTCCCCAGTTCTGGAAAAGCTTTGAGCTTTTCTCATTCCTCTTTTCTGAAAGCTGTAAAAGAGCTGGGCAGGGTAAGGCCCACTGTTGCTCCCACAGAGTTCCTTAAGAACTGTAAGAAACAGGAGGGGCTCACTAACTTCATCCTCCTGCCAGTCTTTTTGGAGACACGTCCTTCTGCATAACCAACTCCTCTTACATCTGGGTCTCTACACATATGTATGCTCTGTACCCACTGCAAATTTCATTTGTGTCATGCAGAGACCCATTAATAATTTAAAATTAAGAAGGAACCCAGGGGCAGGAATACTCCATTTTTGCTCATGCGATAGATGCTACTCTGCTAGTACGTCAACTCAAGTTATCTTTTTGCATGCTACGTTAATTCAGTAAATTGCTTTTCAAACAAAGTCCATTCAGAAAGAGCCCGGAGAATCCACATGAGAAGAAAGTTAAATTTTTATGGTGAATGTGCCACATCAATATTCAGGAAGAGAAATACGAACGGATTTTAATTTTGCCCATCAAGTTTTCAAAATGATTGGGGTAGCCACGATAAATTGTATAAAGAAACCCTCCCCACCAAGAAATGAAAGTGATACTAGACGTACCGTTAAATGTCCCGGTGCACTATTTACACCGTGCTCACCCGGAGAAATAAATAAAATAAAACAAAAATACTTTTAACGGAACTTAATAGCGCACCAGCGTCGCAGCGGGGCCGCCTGCATCCCGAAGGAGCTCCCAGCGCCCGGCCAGGGAAAGGCAGGGACCCGCGGGAGAGGCCGGGCAGGTGCCGGCTCCCCCCGGGGGCTGCCCGGGCCCCGTTCAGGACCTGTCCCCGCGGAGGGGCAGCGGCGGCGCCCGGCGCCCCCCGCCCGGCCGGG